>QJNZ01000072.1:0-183656 GCA_004155055.1 Monosporascus sp. CRB-8-3
AAAATAATAATAATAATAATAATAATAATAATAATAAAAATAATAATAATAGTAATAATAATAATAATAATAATAATAATAATAATAATAATAATAATAATAATAATAATAATAATAATAATAATAATAATATATATTATTAATAAAATAAAATAATGTATGACAATAAGTATAATATTAATCGATTATTGTAAAAAGGGATTTAAATAGAATAAATTATATAAATTTACCAATGGTTATATTGAAATATTTAGTAATAGATATAAACTTTTAATTAATAAAAGTTATCGAATTAAATTCAAAAAGCTAATAATTTAAAAAATAAATAAAATATTATAAAATTATTAAAGGATATAGATATATAATATAATTGTTAAAAGGGGGTAAAATATTTATAATATTATATAATATTATTTATAAATATTTAAAAAAATTAAATAAATCTTTTAACTTTAGAAATATTATTTGATTATTTTATACCCTGCATAAAAACGTTTAAGATACTATTACAATTAAGGCGTAAAAATAAAGAATAAAAACTAAAATAATACTTTAAAAAACGATATAAGTCGAGAAATGAAGTAAATTAAACGTAAAAGAAGATGCCCGAAAAAGAATAAGGGTAAAGTTAAACATTTTAAAAACTTTTCATAAAACTTTAAAATTAATTTAAATATAATAAAAAATTCATCTATTTTTTAATTTAACATATTAATATTAAATAAATTTAAAAAAGTTAATTCAGTTATTAAAAACGCTTATAAATAATAATATTTATAACATATTTATAATTAAATATAACAGAGTGTTTTTTTAAAAAAAGTATAAAAAACTTAAAATTAAAAATATAATTTAAAAATGATTTTAATTAAAATGTAAGAGAATCTTTTATGCGGAATTTGTAAATTTACGTTTTTTAATAATAGCATATAAAAATACTGTATATAAGGTAAAGTACTATTAAAGTATCTAGCTATATATATATATACAGGGAGCCGATTTATTTACTAAGTACATGTACAAACTGGTTTTATAAACGCGACCGGGGAGCACCTTTTAAAAACCGTCCTTTTTTAGCTAAGGGCCGGAAAAACGTAATACGGGTTATGTGATACGGTAACTGACGGTAAGATATACCCGATTAATTAATTAGTTCCTATCGCCCCTAATCGTAACTGGTTCCTAAAGCTAGCTGTCAGCTAGCAGGAGGTGCTAAACGCACCCCATATACGGAAAGGCTCCTTCTAATCGGAAGATATATATTCCGTTGCTAAGTTATAGAAAAGCTGTACGCATACGAGAAACATACGCAACTTAGCCTAATATAACAACATAACTAATATCCCCTATATCTAACAATTAAAAGTTTCATTCGCTTAATTCGCGTTATTATTAATTAATTAACTATTACTAAGACGATATAAGCTATATATTAGTAATAATTATTTATATATATTATTAATTGCAATAATAACGGTATCGTTAACATCCTCCGTTATTTATAACGGACTTAAAAACTAAAACTGCTTTAAGGGCGAATTCCAGGCCAAAGCATACGCCCTTAATATATAGGATTATATCGATCCTAATTAGTTATTTCCGTAACTTATTAAATTAGCAAAACCTAATATAACCTCGTATCCGAAAAAACAAATCCACCATACGACACGAACTAATACCCCAAGCGGTTCCTTAACTATATTTACATCCTCCGGAAAAATTTACGAAAAAATCGATCATACCGGTTACCTAACGAATACCCTTAAAATAACAACTAAAGGCAAATAAGCTTATAATCAGGATTTTACGGCATATATTTATAAAAATCGCAAATACGATACCTTCCGAAAGAATAATAATGACCTTATATAATAAGTTTTAAAATTAATATTTCCAGCGATTAAAAAGATAAACCTTTTCCTAAAAAAGAACTTACGGAAATAATACGCCAAGCTGGCTAAATCCAGCAAAATATACGATAACAGGCTTTTAATTAATACCTAACGAAAATACCGCGAAAAGCTAAAGTAAACCTTAAAATCGGTAAAAAAACTAAATAAATAAATTATAAAATAATAAAAGATTATAGCCCAGAAATAGCAATATAAAGTTCCAAAAACGAAAACGACGATCGTATAAATTAACAACCTATATACAATATTAATACCTATTATAAAAATTTAAATAATTACGTTTTAAATAGTAAAAAAGCTTAAGATTAATAATAATACGATTAGTTATTAGGAAATAACGGCTAACTTCCTAAATTACTAGACCATAACCCATTCATAACTTATATTTAAAAATATTAAGATAACGTTCCCAACGTTCTACGGAATACCCGCGGATCCTTTTAATTAAAACGATCCTAATTAAAAAAAAACTAAGAATAACCCTTAACCACAAAAAAGGACCCTAGGGCGTAAGCCGAAATAAGACGGTCGTAAAAGTTCCTAAACGGGCCGAAATAATAGCAATAATAAGCGAAAACACTAAAAGTTAAACATATAAAGGATTCGGTATAAAGCGTACTTAAACTTTTCGTATACGTTGCCTTAATGCTTTTACGCGTTCCTTAATAAAATTCCGGCAAAATTTAAGCTTAATAAAGTAATTTTAACGTTAATCCAGAACCGAATTACTTTCGATTAATCCTTAAAGGAAAAAATTAATCGTTTATCGAAAATTATAGAAAAAATAATTACTTAGGAGACAGATTAACTCCTAAAGGAAGTAAAACGGGTCCTAACGTACTTTTTAATTTTTAATTAATATAATACGGTAAACGCCGCGTTTTACTTTTTAAGGAATTCGTTTATTTTGGACTTAGGATTTACGATATACATTTTTAACCTTATTAGCAAATTCCTAAATTATAAGATAACGATTTAAGGTAACGGAATATACGTAAGGAATAACTTCGTCCCGATTAAAGGATACGGAAAAATAAATATACTGCTTTAAAGTTCTAAAAGCCTAAGAACGTTACGTTTATACAACGTAACCTACTGCAAGGACTTCGTATATAACTTAATATCTTTCTAGCAGTTCCAAAAAAAGGGGTATTGGTGGGATAATTAAGGAATTAACAACTTTATTCGAAATAAATATAATTAAGTGGTTATTACGTTAATAAATAAGTTTAATTAATTCGTTATCGAAAATATTAACGTAATAGTTACTTATATAGCCCTTATATCTTATAGACGAAACGTTAACTTATATATAACGAGACCATTACGAATCGGTAACGGTACGATTTGGTACCTAAAATTAGAACATTTTAAGCCCGAAATAATCACCCAGTTATAGTCCTATACAAAGGGAATGCGCTTGAAGGGTTTTATAACAATCGAATATCAAATATATAATAAAGCGAAAGCTAAAAGATAAATACGTTGCCAGCTTAAAAAGGGAGTTTTCTAATTAGGATAGTAAATCGTTATCGACTTTACAAATTTCGAAAAAAACTTTAAAGGATACAAATACGTTATATTCGTTACCGATAAGTATTTAGGTTTTATCTGGGATATTTATTTTAAAAACCGAGAGCAAAATATATTAATTATAACGTTCGAATACCTCCTAGAAATCCTAAAAAACCAGGATAAGGTTTTTTTACAAATAATCAAATACGATAACGAAATTTTAAAAAATTACCAACTTCGAAATATATTATAGTCGCCTTTTTTTAATATTAGATTCGAACTTTTAATACCGTATACCCAGGCTTAAAACGGGGATACAAAACGCTTAAAAGATATAATTAAGGAGAAAACGATTATAATACGAAATAACGTTAAATTATTTTCGTTCCTAATCGTATATATCTTTAAAGCAGCAATATATTTATATAACCGTACCCTTAAATATACATTTTTTTAGCAAAGCCTATATAAGGTTTATTATATTTACCTGGCGTATAAAGATAATGTTATAATGTTTAATCGAAAACTTTAATAAATTTATCTGCAAATATACGGCTATATGGCCTACGTTATAATAATTACCGTTATAAAGAAAAAACAAAAATTTCAAAAGCTAAATCCCAAAATATAAATTAATTTCTTAATCAGTTACTAATTTACGAATATTTACGAGATCTAAAACCTGTTAATTAATAAGATTATTACTATTCGAAACGTATAGTTTAACGAAAAGGTTACTTTTTCAAGTAATATCAAAAACCTAAAAAACGATTTTTTGTATATTATAGAAAAAGAGCTATAAAAATTACTGCGATAAATAGAAGTATTTAATTAAGGCCTAAATTACCTAAATATATAAATATAAAAAAAAGATGAAAATTTAAGCGGAATAATTTAATTACCGGTTAAACAGAAAAGGTAATTCCAAAGTGATATAAACGTACGAGACGTACAAAATAAAGAGAAATAAACCTATTTATATAGAATTAATTACCTTTATACAACCGTTATATTCGAACTATTTCCGTCCCCTAAATTATTACCTTTATTAACGTTTGCTTTAATAACTGTTATAATTATTACGTTAACGGAAGTAATAAAGGTAGCCCTAGGTTTTTATTATGTTGTTTAACCTAAAATAATGGTAAAAGACGAAAATACTTTACGGATTATAAACGTAAGCTTTCCGTACGTTCCGTATTAAAAAAATAATTATCGGTACGATTATAAAATATAAAAAACCGCATTTAACGTAGGACGAATAATTTACTTTATTAATACGATCGATAATCGGCCGGTAAGTTGCGGAAGTTTAAGGAAATTAATTATCCGAAATACGCGTTATTTTAATCGGAAAAATTTCGATACGAAAATATATAAAGTCCTTAGGTTACGAAACCGGATATATAAACGTAATTTATTACTATTACCGTAAGGCTATAAAGAATTAAGTACATACTTTTTAAAGGAGATATTTCGTAAAGCCGAAAAGGTTTATTTATAAAACTATAAAAAGATATAATCCTGGGAAATTGTTAATTAATTTTTTGCTAAAGGGAAATAAGTTTTAAAATATATATAGATATACGTTTATAAATTCGATAAATATAACTGGTTGCAAAAATGCAAAGTACGTTTCGTTATACGAAATAATTAACAGCTGAAAAACGTTTATGGTAATATATACGTGTTTACTTTAATTAAAAGATTATTTAAAACCTTAATCGTTATTACGGTTAAATTCGACTTAGAGCTAAAGTAATATAATATTGTTAACGTTTTCGTTAACGCTTAGTTACTTTATGAAATATATATAAAAATACCTTTAGAATATCCGTAACGTAGTAAGATTTTCCTAATTAAAAAGGCTTTATACGGCTTAAGGGAGTTGTTATTATTATAGTAAAAAGATTTTACCGGGATATTTAAAAGATTAAAATTAAGCCCCGTTTTTTATGAACCTTGTTACTTTATTCGTTAAAAAGTACTTATTTTTTTTTTCGTGGACGATATTATAATAGCATATCATAAGGAAAATTAAAACCTTGTTAATTAGTTAATTTAGCAAATTCGGGAACGGTATACCTTTATAAAAGGTAAGGATTTATAATGGTTTTTCGGTATCGAAATAATTAAAAATAAACCTAATAAAAAAATCTAATTATCCTAATCCGACTTTATAAATAAACTAGCTAACTTAATCCTTAAAGAAAGTTTAAATAACCTTTTAAAGACGTTTATAATTAACGTTAAATTATTGCCGAATTTTAATTTGGCTTATTTAAACTTTGTTAATAAATATTAAAAAAAAATTAATTTTATTTTTTATATAGTAATTAATACGCGATCCGATATATCCTTTGCCGTATCCCGATTCGTTCGTTTTAACCTAAACTTTAGTAACGTATATTATAAAGCTGTTAATCGAGTTATATTATATTTAATCGGGACTAAAACGTTAGCGTTATAGTTCGAAGGCGAAAATTCGGTAAATATTTAAAGCGACGTTTTTTTCGTAAATAATACGATTAATCGAAAAAGTTCTTAAATTTACGTTATAAAATTATTTAGAAAAGTAATAAGATAACGGGCGAATAAATAAAATACAGTAATTATTTTTATAACCGAAATAAAGTTGTTATTTTTTGCGCAAGTTATAAAAAAAACCTTATTTAGTTTTCGATTAATTAAAAAGCTGGGAGTTACTTTAAATGCTGGACCGTTAAATATATAATGCGATAATTAGTAAACGATACGGTTTATTAATACCGATATTGCCTTATTATAAACGAAACTGTGGTACGTAAATATATATAATTATTAATTACGAAAAGCCGTAGAAAAGGATTTAATTAAAGTAGATTATACGTTTATAGGTAATATGCTAGTTAATGGATTAATTAAAGCCTTATTACGCAAACCGTTTAGGTATTTTAAAAAGTAGTTAGGATTAGTGGATATTACGGAAATTTTCGAGCGGTGGAGGAATATTTTGCAAATGATTTCAGAAAAGGAACTGGCTGATTAGAAGGAATTAATCGCCGGAAAAGAGGTTAAATGGAAAATTATAGCTTTAAGAAGTGATGATATATAACGATTAACGCCATGAATGCTTTAGGGCGTTAAGGGGGTATATTAGCTAGTAGGGGGTATTAAACGCACCTTATATACGGAGAGGCTCCTTTTGATCGGAAGATATATGTTCCGTTGCTAGGTTATAGAAAAGCTGTACGCGTACGAAAAACACACGTAACTTAGCCTAATACAACAACATAACTGATGTCCCCTATATCTGACACTAGCTACCCCTCAATTGTCGCCGACACGGTAGCGGAGCCGAAGCCCTAATTAGTTTAGCTCCTTTAGGCTGGCGCCACCTAAAGGAACGGTAGCCTAAGCTGGATTTAAACCAGCTGTCTCTTAAGATTAACCGAAACAGGGTGCCTAAGCCTGTCGCAATTAAAAGAGACACCTAGGTTCGCGACCACTAAGCTATTAGGCCATAAAAATACTGTATAAATATTAAATAAATAGAAAACAAATATACGTTTATAAAAGAACTATATAAATATAAAGTATATATTTACGTATAAGGATTTATATATAAAAAAATAGTTATAACGAAACCGAAATAAATATTATAAAAATAATATAATTAAAACATTTAATAATATTAACCTTTTTTTATAAAGTAATATAAATTTTACATAAACTTTATTATTATATAATTAAATAGCAAATTAAAAAAGATATTTATATAAAACCATTTCCGATATTAACGTAATATTTTAATATATGTTTTATTAATAAAAGATTATTAATAAAATGAGGTTTTTATTCGTATATTTTAAATAACGTAATATAATCTAATTTTAAAATAACAAACGTAATCGTTTAATTCGTAAATAACTTTATATTTTTCGCTTTTAATAAAAAATATATTAATATTCTTGTTAAATATAATTAAAAATCTTGTAATTAAATAATTTAATAGTACGAATTAATATTTAAATATATAAATTACGCTTTTTTTAATAATAATATATTAAAAATTAATTAAAATTAAATAACTTTATAAAAATAAAAACAATTTATATTATTTATTAATCTTTTTAAAGATAACGTAATCGTAGAACTTAATTAAATAAATAAATTAATTATGCTATCGGTTGCTAAGCTATATTAAACTCTAACTTTTTTACAGATTGCCCAGTTATGCCCTATCGACGACTATTCTTAATAGAATTTTAAATAATTTTCGCAATCCGGAATAAACGGAAAAACTATTATTCGTAATTTTCCAACTTATATGGATTTAAAAGTTAAACTTCGACGTATTTAAGCTTGTTATCCTTATTTTTTAATTTTAACAGAAATTCTTTTATAAATTAAATTTTTTTAATATAAATTTAGGTAAAAAATCGATTATTTTCGCTATTTTAAATTAAATTATATGTGGGCAAATTGTGTTGCATTCTTCAGGCTGTGGTTCTGGTATGTCCTGGTTCTAGGTTCCTCATTTCCAACTGGGGGGGAGAGCAGCTAGATATAGCCTCAGCTCCTTTGTCCTTGCAATCCTAGGGCCACAAATCAAAGCCCTTTCAATCCTTTCAACCTCCAACAATAAATCACTACATCTGCCGACATTATATCTGAAAATTAAAAATATAACCCGATTTTTTTCGGAAAAGTTATTAATATCGGTAAAAATGTCGATATATTTTATTCGGTCGATTATTTTATTTAAATCGGATAACGTAATCGAAACCGTTTCAGTCGAAATTCCGGAAATACGGAATATTAAAACGTTATATTCAGACTTAGCCGGTATGTTTTAGTTATTTTAATTAAGGTTAAAGAACTTATAATATTAGCGAAGGGTTATACAGCAATTATTTTATATAAACTTAAGGTTTACCGTAAAATGCTTAATATCTTTTAAGTTATTATTTAAAATTCCCCTTATTAAACTAGCTAAAAAGCATGGGGTTTATTAAGGTCTAAATTGATTAGCATTACGTAATCGGTTTCAGGATAAGGTTTTTCGCGACCGAAATATAATTTATAGTTACCGTAAAAATTATTAATAATTACTATATTCGAAAATATTAGGTAAAGTATTTATCGTATTAATTATTAGTATAATTACTTCGTATCTTTAACTGAGCCTGGATAATACGGCTTAAACCTAACGACCTTGTATATTATTTATTAAAAATGATTTTAAATACGTTATAAAATATAATAACGTAAATAATAAGGAAACGTTTAAATATACGAATTTAATAAAAGGGTTTAATTTTTAAATTATATTAACTAATTAAAGATAACGTTTATAATGTGAATTTAAATAGAATTTATAAATAACCTCTGTTTATATATTAAAAATATAATAAAAATAACCGAAATATTTAAATAGTACATTTAATATATTTTTTATCGCGGAAAATATATTAAAATCTTTTGTAATAATAAATATAAATTAAGTAAATGTCAGCAAATTATATTGCATTCTGCAGGCTGTAGTTCTAGGTGTCCTAGTTCTAGGTTACTGGGGTAGGAGCAGCTAGATATAGCCTTTAGCTCTTTTGTTCTTGCAAACCTAGGGCTATAAATTAAAGCCCTTTTAATCCTTTTAACGCTTTAATAATAAATCACCATTTCTGCCGACAGTAAATAATTATATATTAATAAAATATACGATATATTATATATTTTTTATAATTAAAAGGTTTATATTATATCTTTCGAAACTATAAAATATTATTATAAAATCTATTACTAAAATAAAATAGGTAAAAATACACATGAGTAAATTAAAGATTTTTTAATAAAATTAAAGTTTATAGTTCAGAATTTTATTTTTAATTTAAAAAAATAATATAAATCTATTTAAATAAATTAACAAACTAAAAAAACCGTTATATTTAAATTAAATATTATTACGTACGTTAAAAGAATTCTAAAAAATATTACTTTTTAATATCTAAAAAATAAAACTAATTTTATTAACGAATATACGAAGTTATTTAAATAAGTAAATCTCGGACGGTTTATAATTAATTTAAAATCTAAAAAAAGTATAAAATATGTTAAAAAATATTTAAGATTTAATTAAAAAAATCTATTTTTTTAATATAAATATAAATTATGTAACTTGATTTTTTAAAAAATAACAAGAATAAAAGTTTAAATTTTATACAACTTAAAGATTTTAATAATTCTTTATTAAATTCTTTTAATGTTTTAAATTTAATTTTAAAAATTATATAAATAAAATTATTAAAGTTAAAAAACGTATTCTTAATTAATATTTTCAAGTGCCCGTAATTAGTATATCTAGGCCGTAGCTGTTATTTAAGATAGGCTTTATTTAGGCACTAGTTTTTATATAGTTAAATATATATATAATAGTAATTACCCTTAGACTTTTTTAATTTTTTCTAGAATAACTATGCGCTATTTACCAGATTCCTTCCATTAGATTACTATAACTACTAATAAATAATAATATAATATAACTTATAGATTTGTAAAAAAATAAGATTCGAAACATAATTATATATATTTCTATATAATAAATAACGTTTCTCGAATTTACTTTAAAACCGTAATAAATCTAAAACCTTTCGAAGTCGATATTAGTTTTAATTTATAAAATTAACATTAAACGAAGAGGAAATCCTATTTAATTCGAAAGATATATTAAATACGGCGGTTTTACTAGTATTGTACTACTTAATAATATAAGATAATAAGTAGCTATAAGTTAAAGACAATTATCGATAAGTTTTAACACGGATTTTAAGAAATAAATACAATAGGTTACTTTTATCTACCATTTTTTAAATATCTGTTAAATGGTTATTTAGATTTGTAGGTAGGTCGGCGGCTGGTCGGTTACTGGCCGTAACCTCTAAGGAGTTATTCTTAGATATAAGAGACATTAGTTTTGTTGTTTTACTCGGCTAGCTTCGGGTGCTTCTTATACGCGTGTAAATCTAATATAACCTATTAGCGGAATATACATTTTCTAATTAAAAGTACCTTTTCCGTATATAGAATACGTTTAACACTCCCTGCTAATTAATATATACCTTTAACGCCTTAAAATATTTATAACGTTAATCGTTATATACTATTATTATTTAAAACTAAAGTGTTTTATTCAATCTCTTTTCCGGCGATTAAATTTTCCTAATTAATTATTTCGTTTTTTAAAAATTTTTATAGACTATTTTTCTACCATTCGAAAGTTTCCATAATATTTACTAATTTTAACAGCTTTTTAAAGTGCGTAAATAGTTTGTATAAGAAAGTTTTAATTAATTTATTAGTTAATGTATTACTTATAAACGTATAATTTATTTTAATTAGATTCCTTTTATATCTTTTTATAACTATTAATTATATATATTTACGTATCGTAATTTCGTTTATAACAAGGCAATTTCGGCATTAATACACTATATCATTTATTAATTATCGCCTTATATATTTAACGGTCTAGTATTTAAAGTAACTTTTAATTTTTTAATTAATCGAAAACTAAATAAAGTTCTTTTTATAGTTTATATAAAAAATAACAATTCGGTTCCGGTAAAAAATATAATTACTATATCTTCCTTATTCGCTTACTATCTTATTATTTCTTTACATAAATTTATAACGTAAACTTAAAAACTTTTTCGATCGATTATATTATTTACGAAAAAAACGTTACTTTACATATTTATTAAACACTTATCTTTAAATTATAATACTAATATGTTAATTTTAATTTAATATAATGTGATTTAATTAATAACTTTGTAATATACGTTATATAAATGTAAACTAAATCGGGTAAATCGGAATATAGTACAAGATATCTCGGATTACGTATTAATTACTATGTATAAAATAAAATTAATATTTTATTAGCACCTATTAATAAAACCTAAATAAACTAAACTAAAAATCGGAAATAACGTAATATTAGTTATTAACTTATTTAGAAAATCATTTAAATATTTTAAAAACTAAATTAATTAGCTTTTTTATAGTATCGAATTAAAATAACTAGATTTTTCTCTTAGCTTTATTTTTAATTATTTCGATAATAAGGAACTATTATAAATTCTTCTGCCTTATAAAAATATACCGATTTGGAATTTACTAAATTAATTAATTAATAAGGTCTTAATTCTTCTTATAATATACTATTATGATATCGTCTATAAAAAAAATAAATAAATACCCTCTAATAAATAAAATAACAAAGTTTATAAAAAACAAGGCTAAATCCTAATCTTTTAAGCATTTTAATAAAATCTTTCTACTATAATAACAGCAACTCTCTTAAACTCTATAAACCTTTTTCAATTAAGAAAGTTTTTCCTTATTAAAAATCGCTTAAAAACCCTTTTATATACACTGTATAAAATAAATTAATGTTAACGAAAACGTTAATAACGTTATACTATTCAAGTTTTAAATCGAATTTAACCTCTATAACAACTAACGTTTTAAATAACTTTTTAACTAAAATAAATACATGTATATTATTACAAACGGATTTGAATAATTAATCGCCTTATACTATAAAATATGCTTTATATTTTTATGACTAGCTATAATTAGTAAATTGTTTCATCTTAATAAAAAATAAATTAATTGCTTTTTAAATTTTATCTTTTTATAATTTTATAAATAAACCTTTTCGGCTTTATACACTATTTTCCCTAATAAATATAGATTTAACTTTTTATAGTTTTATGAAAATAATTATAAATTACGTCTATATATCCGGTTTAACTACATATATATTCTCTTATATAATAAAATATTAAAGTTTTTCCGATATAAATAACATATATTTCGAATAATTAATTTCCTTAAGTTTTCGCAATTTACCGGCCGGTTACTATTTATATTTATAAATAAATTAATCGTTTTGTATTGAATACGGCTTTTAACATATTATATTCGTTTCGAATAATGCCTTTAAGATACGGAATAAATAAAGAATTTATGTTTACCACTTATAAAATATCTTAATTTTTTACTATTACCTTAAACTAAACAATATATAAAAAATTTTAAAGTTATTTTTATTTTTATTAATATTGTAACAATTGTAATAATTATTAAAATAAATATAAAGCATAATAATAATATAAAAAAGGGAAATGATTCGAATATAACTTTTACATAAAAATAATTAATTCTTTATAAATAAACTTATTTTAATTTTATTTTATATCGCCTTTAAGGTAATAATCATTTATATTATACTATCTTTTTTAATCGGTAATTAAATTATTCCGTTTAAACTTTTATTTTCCTTTTAGATATATATATCTAAATAATTATAAATTTAAATACATATTTTTATATATTGAAATATCTTATAAAATTCGTTTTCCGTTAGGTAAATAAAGTTCTTTTTTTCGTTACAATATATATTTTACATAATAATAACTCTATTAATCAACGAGTTTAAAATCTTCTAAATATTGGTAAATCAGTAACCGATTACAAAGCGTATTTTGTACTTTAAAATTTAATTTTTAAAACATTTATTATTTATAACGGTAATTATTATATCGTAAACCACATAGTCGTATATTTATAAATAAATTTATTTTAATTTCCGATCTAATATTATAACCTTGTTTTTATATCTTAAATAAATATAATTAACTTTATATAAGCGCTATTAATATAATAGGTATTTAAAAATATATATAATTAAAAACGACAACAACTTAACGTTATATTATATTATAATTAATCTTTTTAATTATATCTTTTAACCATTTTAAACCCCCGTTCTAAGTTTACATTTAAAATGTTAAAAATTTAAATTTAATATTAACAAAAGCGATTATAACATATCTCGAAATTAACTTTTTTTAAATTTCGTGATTATATTCGATTACTTATAGAAAAACTTTGTTTAAATTTTATACAACATTTAAAAAACATTTAAACGATATAATTAATATATCGTATTTTATATTTTTAAAGTGTATAGTTTAAATCAATCTTAAATGTTTAATAATAACAAATATAACGTATTTATATCTTTTTAATCTTCTTGCGAAAATTATAAAATTAATAATAATTTTTTAACTTAATTAAAAATTTCCCGTTTTTTAAATTCGTAACGTATTTATCGTTTAACTTTTACCTTATTATCTACCTAATATTCGATTATTATAAAACCTTTTACACGGATTTTTTATTCGAGATTATAATCAAATAATTATTTCGAATTAAGTTATTAATTTCTTAATTATTTTATTAATATTTATTTTCGAAATTCCTAGAAAAATTCCAAGTTATATTTAAAATTTCTATAATAAATTACTTTATATAAACGTAACGTTTATAAGCCGTTAAAGCTTTAAAATAGTACGTGTATATTTTTTATATTTTTAATTAGAACCAAATTATGGTCTATATATACTCTCTCTCTGTAAATCGTTACTTTATAATTTAAAATTTATTAATAATATTAAAAATATATATCGTAAATCTTAAAGTTAAAATAAGTAGATTTTTCCAAAAGGTAAAACGCAACATTTATAATATTATATTAATTAAAAATAAAAAATTAGGTTAACATTCGTTTTATTTTTTAGATATTTTTAAATAAACGGTTAATTTTTTCCGTTAAAATTAATCGGAAAAACCTAGGCTTTAAATATATATTACTATCCTCTAGTTAAAACGGAAATTTACCGGAGCTTTATTAAAAGATACGTAATAATATTAAGAAAATTTATAAAAAAAGCTTAAATACGTTTTATAATTTATTTTCTATATATCCAATTTTCAACGCTTTTATTTATTATTATTTTAGGAAGATTAATAACTTTTACGTTAATCTTAGTTAAATTTAAGTTTTAAGGCTTTTTTTATAGTTAAATATTATCGTTAATCTTTCTTAAATTACAATCGTTTTAATTAAAACGATTTATAAATATTAGGTAAAAGTTTAAAACGTTACCGTGATATTTTTCGATGTAAGTTATAAATAAATTATAACATAATAATTCAAAATATTATTATTTAAAATTTAATAATAAAAGCTCATTTTATATATAAGTCGTTAATTTATACGATTATTATATTGTTATCTTTACAGTATATTTTTTTAATATTTTACGCCTTATTTATTTAATATCTTAACTAATTTTAATATTTATTTTAACTTTTCGTACTATTTTCGTTAAATATTAATTACAAACTTATTATTATATACTTTATCAGATTTAATTAATTTAACGTATTATTTTTATAAATTCTTTCTTAAAAGAAGGTTCTTTTTTTAATTGCTAAGAATATCAGTTTTAAAACTTATTTTATAACATCCTCATTATTTTTTCGGAAAATATCGTATTAACGAATTATATATATATATATACTGTAAAGTTTTGATTATAAGTTTGTTTATTTTCGGTTATTATTTTAAAAATATTTATTCATTAGTTTATATAATTAGCTTTTTCGAATAATAAAATCTTTTCGAAAAACAATGTATTAATATAGGTTTAAAGATATAATTATATTTTTAAATATAAAGTTATATCGGATTGTAGTAGTTTAACAAATTACGAGAATAATTAATTAAAATCGATATAATTTTATATATTAAAAACGTAGGTTTTAGTTTAAAAATCGCTTTTAAACCGATCCTAATTATTAAATCCGTTATAAATAATAAGAGATGTTAATAATAACATTTTTTTATAATTAATAAAATATACAAATAATTACTATTAATATATAATTTATATTGTCTAAGTAGTAACTAATTAATTGATAAGAACGCGAATTACATAAAGAAGATTTTTAATTATTAAAGATAAAAGATATTACATATATTATTTTGTTCGATTAATTACGAATGCTTTTTATATGCGCATAAATCTAATATAGCCTATTAACGGAATATATATTTTCCGATTAAAAGAACTGTTTTCGTATATAAGATGCGTTTAGCACCCCCTGCTAGCTGACACTTATACTCTTATAAATGATTTTACTAGATAACATCGAAAATTATTAGCTAGTTATATATACTATAATATATTAAATAAGAAAAAGCCACCTTTTAATCCAGAGATATATGTTGTGTTATTAAGGTATATAAAAGTTATACCTATACGAGAAAGATAAGTACGTGATTTAATAAAATAATACATTAAATATCTGTTATAGTTAATAATTAATACTTTTAATTCTTAAGTAATTTGCTTAAATTATTATTAAAATAATATAAGTTTTATATTATAAATATGTAATTGTAGACTTTATAACTAATAATAATTGTTATAATAAAGTTAAAGCTTTATATTATTTACATTAAATCTAAAAATTACGACTGTTTTAAAAATGAATTTTAAATTAAATTAAGCGTTTTTAAGATATATAACTGTATAAACTTCATAACTACAGAAAATCTATTATATAAATTTCTTAATAATTATAATACGTATAATAATTAAAAATAAATAAGTTTATAATTAAGATTTTAATGTATATATATATAAAATCGTAAATACTTTATTTTATAAAAATATAATAATAATTACACGGAATAAATTTTAAAAATTAATGTTTTTAAAAATGAAATAAATCAGTTTTCTTACGAGGAAATAATTACGGAAATTATATATTAAACTAGTTAAATCTGGTAAAATATATAATTGTAAGGTTTTAATTAAAATTTATTAAAAAGACTTCGTAACGTTAAAGTAAATTTCGAAATTAGCTAAAACAATAATAAATAAATTATAAAATGCTAAAAACTTAAAATATAATATAACAAGAATTAAAGTATAAATTAATAGTTTATATATAAAATTCTCTTTTACCGTTAGATTATAAATAATTTTCTTTAAAAAAGAATCTATGTTAATAACGGTATAATTAATTAATAAATATCAACCGTAAATCTTTAAATTATTTACATATAATTTATATTTAAATTTTTTTAAAATAATATGTCATATATTTTACGATATGGGTAGAGACTTCAGGAATTATAAAAAATTAAATAATATACACAGAAAACTTATTTACTATTTAGTATATAAAAAGTTTCTATATAAGGTTTAAATTAAAATAATTATAAAAATTTATATTTGAATTTAATATTATAAATAAGAACGTAAAAAACGTAAATTCGTAAAATATCCGTTGGGAGGGGTATTTAGGTTTATATTACGTATTACTGCAATATTAATTTAAGTATTTAAATGTAAATATAATAAATTTATATCATTAGGGTCTATATTTAATTAACTCTTAAGAAATATACCTTAATTACTTAAAAATAAAGCGTATAATAACGTATTTTTATTTAATCGAGTATATGCAATGTCGTTGGGTTCAAGCCGTATTATCCAGGCTGATTAATCGAGTATATAACATTATAATCGTTTAGTTATATTATTTAAGATTTTAATTTAACACTACAAAAATATACAAACAGTACGTTTATACGACATAATTTATTATAAAACTTTTACATATAATTTAATATTATTTTGCTAATTTAAAAAAGTTATTATTAAAGTATATATAAAATTAATAATTATATTAATAAAAATTAATTTCTATCGTTATCTAAAATATTAACGTAATAATTATTAATATAATTCTTGTAATTTATAATTAGAACGTTAATTTTTATATTATACAGTTATTTCGTATCGGTAATAATATTATATAATATCTACGTTTTAATGATTTAAGTCCTATAATAATCGCTTATTTTCGCTAAGTATTACGTTTATAATAAAATAAAAGTTAAAAATGAAATACGTTATAAATTACGAGAGAAAGAGTTTAATTATGATAAAGATATTAAAGTTAATTTTATAGAATTCGAAGGAAGATATAAAAATAAAAGTATAATATTTTTAATATAATATATAGCTGAAAAACCGAAATAAATAATTCTTATTAATAGGATCCGATATTTTTAAAGGATTTTAAAAAGTTGAAATAAGATTTTCTTATAAATCATAAAATATAATATCGAAATATTAAAAACTTTACTCATGTTAAGATGTAGTATAAATGTTTATATAATATTAAATTTAAACTTTTACTGTTTTATAATTAAAATAAAAATTAAAACATAAAGTATTTAAAAACTATAATGATAAATTTAAAATATAAATTAATATTAAATTATTTCTTTATTTAAATATATATATTTTTACAAGAAAAATATCGTTATATAATATTATTTATTAACCCTATTAGGATATGTATAGTAGCTAAAGGAATTGGGTGTGGGGGTCCCTAGGGCAACGGAAGGGTGGACGTGACAGACCTACTATTTAAATATATGTAGCCCAGTCCTAGCTACTCCCACACCTTTCCCACAACCTAGATCAATTAGAACAATAGCGATATCCCGAATTGCGACCCGTTTCCTGACATGGTAACATCTTCTGGTTCCCGTTTTTTAACATTTTAATATCCTAAACCACCCATTTTGTACGTAATTCGAGGTACCGCTTAGGGGGAAGTACAGTAGGCGCAGGAAGGAAGGTGAAGAAACCAGGCTCGGCGCAAAAGGGCGTGTAACAGTAACGATAACTGGAAGTCCCGGCCTTGAAAAAAGAAAAGGTGTTACGGGTACCCTTAAATCGTTTCGAAGAAAAAGCGTTTGCAAAATGTAACGGATTACGGCCGAATACTAAGCGGAAAGGGTTCGTCGGCGTAATTAACGTTTAATAGGATTACCGGAAGGAACGGTAAAGGAAGTTTAGCTATCGGTTAATAACGAGGAAGTCTATTATTCGGTAATAAAGAAAGTTTGTTAATTCGGTAATAAAGGAAATTTGCCAATTCGGTAATAACGTTAACGAGGATAGTTATGATAGTAAAGAATACGGAAAATTAAACTTTTAACTTAAAATAATTTATAAAAGCGTTTGTTAAGTTATCGAGCGAAAATAACGTTACCGCGAAAAAAATAGATACGTACCTGGATTGGAAGTATTTCGACTTTAAGCTTAATAAGGAAAATCGTTTCTGCGGCAGTAATAACTAGGAAATATGGAAAACGGCTTTTTAGGTTACCCTAATAGCGATTAGTTATCGGGACGGTAATTCGGCGAAATTTACCCATATTAACAAAACCAAATTAGCCGCCGCCGTTATCGCCAACGTTAAAGAAGGTCCTATAACAGTCGTCGCCGGTCTTACGAAGGGTACGGATATATTTAAAACTTTAAAGCGTTTATATAAAGCCAAAAGTATCGATTAATAAATGGATATCTTTAGTTAGCTGTAGTTCTTTCGATAGAATCCCAAGAAACCAGCCCTAAACCATATTGTCGAGTTTAAACGTTTGGTCCGCTGTTATAACGAAATCGAAATACCTGTTAACGTTAGTTAGCAAATCACTTTTTTTTTTAATATTATTCGGGATAAGGAATATAAAGGCGCCGCCGGTTGGAAGTTACGGATAAGAGGAACGTTTCGCCAGTACCTAACTACCATTGTTAACCAGGTTTACGACGACTTTATTGCCGAATTTCGAGGTAAGGATGGTAAGGAAAGCAAGAAAAAGTTGGAGGGACAGAGTTATAACGCTAATAACGCAAATAACAATCGAGATGGCAAGCCCTTATAGAATAAGAAGGGCGAACTACTTTATTTTAACTATAACGAATACGGTTATAAAGCTAAGGATTACCTAAAGGTAAAAAAAAACGATAACGGGAAAAAAAACGGCGAAAATTTACGCGGCGAAAGTTAAGTCCATTAAAGCGAGGTTTATTTTATTTTTAACGGCTTGGAAAATCTGTATAACCAGCCTTTTAAAAAGTATTAAGCTAGCTATTAATAAATAAAAGCGCTAAAACGGAAGCTTAAAGGCTTAAGGGCGCCGGCGAGGTTTAAATAGCCTTAACGGCTTTAAAAAATCCCTTTAGCTATAAGGGCGTATTAGGATATATATAGTGGCTAAAAGAATTAGGTATGGGGGTCCCTAAAGTAACGGAGGGGTGGACGCGACAGACCTACCATTTGAATGTATGTAGCCCAGTCCTAGCTACTCCTATACCTTTCCCATAACCTAGATCAATTAGAACAACAGCGATATTCCGAATTGCGACCCGTTTCCTAACAAACCCTTTAAAAATATATAATACCATTAAATAGAAAAGTATATAACTTTTTTTACGGCTTTCGATTATATAATTTAAATTATACCGATAATTATTATAAAAAACGAAATTTTAAAAATGAAATTTTAAAACGTAAGTTAAATTATTTATTAATTACCGATTAGCGAATATTTATAAACCTGGGAATTTATTAATAAAAAAAGTAGTTTTTTCGGATAAAATTAAAAATTTAAATAATAAATTTTATATATTATAAATAATAAAAATATAAACGTAATAATATAAACGAAATAGTATAAGTATCGATTAATTAAAAGCATTAATATAAAATAATATTACCGTCGATAAAGTATAAATTAAAAAATAATAAACTTATTTAAAAAAAATTAATTGCTTTTCTATAATGATTATATTCGAAGTTTTTACCGTTTTTAATTCATTGTTATAATTAAAATTAATTTATTAATAGGAAAGGTAATAATAATAATAGAAAACGGAAATATTTTCTATAAGAAGAATATTATTATAAACAGCTATACGATAGAAAAAAAGAATTTAATATTAATATTAAATTTCCTTTATTATTAGGATATATGTAGTGGCTAAAGAAATTGGGTATAGGGGGTCCCTAGGGCAACGGAGGGGTAGGCGCGACAGACCCACTATTTGTATACGTAAGGCTACCGCGTTGCCGCAGAAGCACAATATGTGTCAGCTAGCAGGGGGTGCTAAACGCACCCTATATACGGAAAAGCTCCCTCTGATCGGAAGATATATGTTCCGTTACTAGGTTACACAAAAGCTGTACGCGTACGAGAAACATACGTAAGTTAGCCTAATATAACAATATAACTAATATCCCTTATATTTGATAATTAAAAGTTTTATTCGCTTAATTTGTATTATTATTAATTAATCAGTTGTTATTAAGACGATATAGGCTATATATCAATAATAATTATTCGTATATTTCATTAATTGTAATAATAACGGTATCGTTAACGTTTTCCGTTATTTATAACGGATTTAAAAATTAAAATCGTTTTAAAGGCAAATTCCAATTTAAAACGTATACGTTTGGTATTTGGCGTTATATCGATTTTAATTAAAATATTTTATGGCCTGTCGAACTTATAAAACCCGATATAGCCTTATATTTAAAGAGACGAATCCGCTATACGATACGAAATAATATACTAAGCGGCTTTTTAACCATATTTATATCCTCCGGAGGAACCGTTGAAAAAATCGATTATACGAACTATCCGATAAATACCCTTAAGATAATTACCGAAAATAAATAAATTTATATTTAGGATTTTGTAACGTATATTTACGAAAATCGGAAGTACGAAATTTTTTATAAAAAGATTAACGATTTTACGAAATAAATCCTAAAATCGGTATTTCTAGTAATTAAAAAAACGAATCTTCTTTTAAAAAAAATCTGCGGAAATAATACGCTAATTTAGCTAAATCCGGCAAAATATACGATAACAGGTTTTTAATTAATACGTAACGGGAATACCGCAAAAAACTAAAGTAAATTTCGAGGTTAACGAAAAAGCTAAATAAATAAATTATAAAATAACAAAAAGTTATAACTTAAAAATAACGATATAAGGTCCTAGAAACGAAAATACCGATTGTATAAGTTAACGATCTATATATAACATTAATTCCTATTATCGGGATATAGACGACAATTTTCCAAAAAATAAAAAAAGCTAAAATCGAAAACGGTACGATTAGCTATTAAGAAATAACGGTTAACTTTTTCGATTATTGGACTATAACCTAATTACCGTTTACATTACGAAATATTAAAGTAACGTTTCCGACTTTTTACGGGATACCCGTAAACCCCTTTAATTAAAATGATCCTGATTAGGAAAAGATTAAAGATAACCCTTAACCGCGAAAAAGAACCTTAAGGCGTAAATTAAAACGAGAAAATCGTAAAGGTTCTTATTCGGACCGAAACGGTAATAAGCGAAAGCGTTAAAAGTTGGATATATAAGGAACCCGTTATAAAACGTACTTAAGCTTTTTTTACAGGCTTTTTTAATATTATTATGCATTTTTTAACAGAATCCCGGTAAACTTCCGCTTTAACGACAGGATGGTAATATACGTTTAAGGCCGGATATCCTTTAATTAATCTTTAAAAAAAAAGATTAACCGCCTATTAAAAAATATAGAAAAAATAATTACTTAAAAGATAAATTAATTTTTAAAAGGAGTAAAACGGGTCCTGGCGTACTTTTTAATCTTTAATTAATATAATGCGATAAACGTTACACCTTACCCCTTAAGAAATTTATCTATTTTGGACTTAGGGTTTACGATATATATCTTTAATCTTATTAATAGGTTTTTAAATTTTAAATAAATTATATAAGGCGATAAGGTATACGTAAGTAATAATTTCGTTCTAATTAAAAGGTACGGAAAGGTTAACGTAATACTTCGAAACTTTAACGGTACGAAAACGTTATATTTATACGACGTAACCTATTATAAAAACTTTGCATATAACTTAGTATCTTTCCGGCAGCTCCGGAAAAAAAGGTACTAATAGGATAACCGAAAAACCAATAATTTTATCCGAAATAAATATAATTAGGTAATTATTACGTTAATAGATAAATTTAATCAATTTGTTATCGAAAATATTAATATAATAATTACTTATGTAATTTTTATAATTTATAAACGTAACGTTAATTCGTATATAACGAGATTACCACGGACCGGTAACGGTATTATATGGCACCTAAGACTAAAATATTTTAAACCCGAAATAATCGCCCAGTTACAATCCTATACAAAGGGAATGCGCCTAAAGGGTTTTATAACAGTTAAATACCAAGCATATAGTAAGGCGAAAACCAAGAGGCAAATACGCTATAAGCTAAGGGAAAAAGTTTTCCGATTAAAATAAAAAATCGCTATCGACTTTACAAACTTTAAAGAAAACCTTAAAAAATATAGATACGTTATATTTGCAATTAACAGGTACTTAAGCTTTATTTAAAATATCTATTTTAAAAACCGAAAACAAAATATATTAATTATAACGTTTAAATATTTTTTAAAAGTTTTAAGGAATTAGGACAAAGTTTTTTTACAGGTAATCGAATACGATAACGAAATTTTGAAAAATTATTAATTTCGAAATATATTATAATCGCCTCCTTTAAATATTAAATTTAAGCCTTTAATACCGTATACCTAGGCCCAAAACAGGGGTATAAAGCGTTTAAAAGGTGTAATTAAGAAGAAAACGATTACGATACGAAATAGCGTTAAGTTACCCTCGTTTTTAATCGTATACATCTTTAAAGCAGTAATATATCTATATAACCGTACCCTTAAATACGCATTTTTTTAGCAAAGTTTATATAAAGTTTATTATACTTACCTAACGTATAGAAACGGTATTACAGTATTTAATCGGAAGCCTTAATAAGCCTACCTGAAAGCATATAGCTATATGGCCTATGTTATAACAACTATAGCTATAAAGAAAAAACAGAAACTTTAAAAGTTAAATCCCAAAATATAGATTAACTTTTTAATCGGTTACCGATTTACGAATATTTACGAAATTTAGAACCCGTTAATTAATAAAGTTATTACTACTCGAGACGTATAATTTAACGAAAAGGCCACTTTTTTAAATAATATTAAAAATTTAAAAAACAACCTTTTGTACGTAACAAAAAAAAAACTACAAAAGTTACTCCGACAGGTAAAAATACCTGATTAGAATGATAACTATTTAATTTACATACAAAAAAAAGATAAAAACTTAAGCGGAATAATTTTAAAGAAGTATTAACGTAAAAAACGTACGGGATAAGGAAAAATAAACCTATTCGTAAAAGATTAATTACTTTTATACGACTACCGTATTCGAACTATTTCCGTCCCTTAAACTATTACCGCTATTAACATTTACTTTAATAATTATTACGATCATTACGTTAATAAAAGGAATAAAAATAGCCCTAAGTTTCCCTTATATTATTTAACCTAAAATAACGGTAAAAAACGAAAATACCTTATAGGTAATAAACGTAGGCCTTCCGTATATTCCGTATTAAAAAAGTATTATCCAAAACGAATATAAGGTATAGGAAGCCGTATTTAATATAAGACGTTTAGCCCTTTTTGTAAATACGTACGATAACCGGCCGGTAAATTACAGAAGTTTAAGGAAGTTAATTACCCGAAATACGCGTTACCTTAATCGGAAAAATAATAATACCTTGGTATATAAAAAGGTATTAAAGTTATAAGACCGGATGTATAGACGTAATTTACCGTTACCGTTACGAAATTATAAAAAATTAAGTACATACCCGTTAAGGAAAATATTTCGTAAAGCCGAAAAAGCTTATTTACAAAGTTATAAAAAAATGCAATTTTAAAAAGTGGTTAATTAATTTTCTGCTAAAGGGAAACAAATTTTAAGGTGCATATAAATATACGTTTACAAATTTAATAAGCATAACTGGTTACAAAAATGCAAAGTACGTTTCGTCGTACAAGGCGATTAACAGTTAAAAAACGTATATAGCAATATATACGTATTTACTTTAACTGGAAAATTGTTTAAAGTTTTAATTGTTACAGCGGTTAAATTCGACTTAAAGCTTAAACAATATAACGTTATTAACGCTTTCGTTAACGCCAACCTACCTTACGAAATATATATAAAAACGCCTTTAAAATATCCCTAACGTAAAAAAACTTTTTTAATTAAAAAGGTTTTATATAACTTACGGGAATTACCGTTATTATAGCAAAAAGATTTTACCGGGACGCTTAAAAGATTAAGATTTAGCCCCGTTCCTTATAAATTTTGTTATTTTATTCGTTAAGGGGTATTTATCTTCTTTTTTATGGACAATATTATTACCGCATATTATAAGGAAAACTAAAACCTTATCGATTAATTAATTTAGCAGATACGGAAACGGTATACCTTTATAAAAGGTAAGGACTTATAATAATTCCTCGGTATCGAAATAATTAAAGATAAATTTAATAGGAAAATCTAATTATCCTAATCCGACTTTATAAATAAGTTAGTTAATTTAATCCTTAAAAAAAACTTAAATAACTTTCCAAAAACGTTTATAATTAACGTTAAACTATTACCAAATTTTAATCTAATTTATTTAAGCTTTATTAATAAATACTAAAAAAAAATCGATTTTATTTTTTACGTAACGATTAATACGTAACCCGATATATCCTTTGCCGTATCCTAATTTACCCGTTTTAATTTAAATTTTAACGACATATATTATAAAGCTGCTAATCGAGTTATATTATATTTAATCGGGACCAAAACGTTAACGTTACAGTTCGGAAGCGAATATTTGTTAAATATCTGGAACAACGCCTTTTTTACGGATAATACGGTCGATCGAAAAAGTTTTTAAGTTTACGTTATAAAATTATTTAAAAGA
Organism: Monosporascus sp. CRB-8-3; assembly: GCA_004155055.1. NCBI lineage: Eukaryota > Fungi > Ascomycota > Sordariomycetes > Xylariales > Monosporascus > Monosporascus sp. CRB-8-3. Next base: position 25,054 of record QJNZ01000072.1, read on the forward strand.
ATAATAAAATAACGGGCGAATAAACAAAATACAGTAATTACTTTTATAACAGAAACGAAATTATTATCCTTTACGCAAATTGCAAAAAAAACTTTATTTAACTTTTAATTAATTAAAGAACTAAAAGTTACCCTGGATACTGAACCGCTAAATATATAGTATGATAATTAATAGATTATACGGCTTGTTAACGCCGACGTCGCCTTATTATAGATAAAATTACAATACGTAGATATATATAACTATTAGCTACAAGAAGCCGTAAAGAGAAACTTAATCAAAATAAACTATACGCTTATAAACAACATACTGGCTAATAAATTAACTAAAACCCTGTTACGCAAACCGTTTAAGCACTTTAAAAAGCAACTAAAACTAATAAATATTACGAAAACCTTTAAACAACAGAGAAACACCTTGTAAATAATCTTAAAAAAGAAATTAGCTAATCAGGAGAATTTAATTACCGGAAGAAAAATTAAATAGAAAGCTGTAACTTTAAAAAGTAATAATATATAACGATTAACGCTATAAATACTTCAGGGCGTTAAAAAGGTATATCAACTAGCAAAAGGTGCTAAACGTACCCCATATACGGAAAGGCTCCCTTTAATCGGAAAATATATGTTCCGTTATTAAGCTATATAAAAGCTGTACGCGTACGAGAAATATACGCAAGTTAGCCTAATACAACAACACAACTGATATCCCCTATATCTGATAATATGCCCTCGTTTTAACAACGTTGGTCGTACGTTCTAGGCTGGGTGCTTCCCCACCCTCCCCTGCAGGTTAGCCAGGTGGCGGTAGCGTTCCGGCAGGTGTTGCCAAAACCTTCCTATTTAGAACGTGCCAAGATCCAAATACGGTAATCGGCTCCAAGGGAAACAAATTTTCGACATAATAACCCTCGTCCACTCCGTTCGCAAGCTCACTACGTTAAAACGAGGGCATATGTAGCCTAGACCTTACCTCAGCTAGCTCAGGCCTCTGCTAGCTCGTTTTCTAATGTACTGTGGTATCACGCTAAAAATTAGCTAATCAAATCCCATATTCCCTTATCGAGCTAGCGAGGCCTGAGTTAAAGTTGCAGAAAAGTGGGCTAGTTTTCGGCGCCCTTACTAAAATTCCTAACGTTTTTTTAATTTTTTTTAAAAAAATTTAAAAGATTTAATTTAAAGAAAACAGTACGCAGCCAATTTAAGGCCGATAAATAGAAAATTCTATATACGCGTCTAATATACGCTAATATATGTACAGGAATCGTTTTAATTTTTTTGGATTAAAATTAAGGCCGATATAGCTAAGTTTATATCTGGAAAACAAGTAACCGCAACGCCCTTAGGGTTACGATAATACAACTATTAGTCGCATTATTATATACCGGGTTTCCTAAGTATATTTTATATAAACAAAGCTTATATATAAATTTTTTCGACCGTACGGGCTTTAATTATTACGTCGCAGCTATAAGAAAATCCCGGATTTAATTCAATCGAAACTTTTTTTTTGTTACGATATAATAATTACCGGTTGTAATATTTTATTATAAATTTTTTAAAAGTAATTTAATATGGGAAAATTCCGTTTAATTTCTTTTTTTACCGTACGGGTTATAATTATCACGTCGTAATAAGGAAAATGTTTTAATTAAAAAGTTTGCCGACAATTAAAAATTTAATTTATTTTCTTAATATTATTAGATTAACCCCGACTTAGAAGCTATATATACGGGTAAAAAGCTCTTTTAAAGCTATATTTAACCGTATTTTTCGCTATTTATTAATGATTTATTATTATAATTGTATATAGAACTTTCTAATATAGATTCTGAAAAATTAATATAAAATTACCGCCAATAAGTCTAAAAATTACAACTTTTTATTAAGCCCTATTTTTAAATTTTATGTTTTTATGGGTTCTTTTTGTAGGTCGATACTTAAAATATAGCATTTTGTAAAGCCCTAGCTATAGCTGCGCTTACGGCGCAGTTATAACCTTAAAATAAGTCCTGATTCTAATAAGGCAATCCAGACCTAGCTTTCTTACAGCTTTCCCACCTATAGGGAATAACCTAGATTAATTAAAATAACAGCGATATCCCGAATTATAACGCATTTTCTTACATTTATAAATATAATCGATAATAAAATAATAAATTAGGGAAATATAAAAACTAATAATTTATTATATATATTAACGTACTATATAAGCGAAGCGAATGCATAAATAAAGCGAATAGTTTTTCGCATTTCGTAATAACAAATTCAAATTAATTAATTATAACCTAATAAATTAATTTAAATTAATCGGATTTTTTATTGCCAGATGTCTTTATATCCTTTTTATAAGTATGCGTATTATGTCCGGGCTTACCGTAGACGTTATATTTCCGTTTTTTCGTTTAAACCTTTTTATAACGATTATTTTCGGCCGTTATTAGTTGCGATTGTTTATTATTTTTTTTTTTCGTAGTTATAAAAATTTGTGTTTTTTTTATAGTAAATGTTTTTTTTTAAAGACGTTTATTTTTAGTTTTCCGGCGTTTATTAAGGATATAGTTCGTTTCGCGTAATAAGTTGTATTTTTTCCGAAGAAGGGTAATTTCGTATAAAAGTATTAGGTTATTTTTTATTAAAAGATTAACCGATTTAATTATTTTGGTTGGTAAGTTACCTTGATAATTTTTGATTTTTTTTTGTAAATAACGTTTTCGTTAAATCGTTTCGGTAATATTTTTAAGAGTTTTTGCAGGTGGAAAAATAACGGAGTTAATAAAGGTAAGTAAAGAAATGGTCGGTATAAATATAACTGGAATTTTTAGTTCGGAAAAGACGTAATTAGGATCGAATAGAATAAGTCCTGTTTTTGCGAATCCGGATTTAATGTTATTAATCGTTATAACGATTTTAAACGCGTTATAAAAGCCGGCGATAAAATTTTCTTTGGTAATATAGGTAACGTAACGTTATATAAGACTTTTAATATATAACGAATAGGTACGTTTTAATACGGAAAAATAAGATACGTTAAAAGGTTAAAGTCGATAGAAAAAATAGGTAGGTATATAAAATATAATAATATCGTTGGTTTTGTAATAATTTTCGAATTTGATTAAATGGTGATTTTCGTAATCGTTGAAAATAAAAAAACGTTTTAAATTTTTAATATGCGTTGGAATATATTTGTCGAAATGTTTAATTTATTTTAGATTTAGTTTATTTGTCGTTTAACCGTTTTCGTTTATAGTAATTTTTTAGTCGGGTAAAAATGGGTTATCGGCGAATTAACGAAGAAAATAGTTTTTCCTAGTAAGGATAATAAATAAAAATAAGGCCTAACTTTAAAAGTTAACGGCTTATATTATTATAAATTATTTCCGATTTTTTTGCTGCGCTTATTTAAGTTTTTTACGTTTTTTAATATTAATAATAACTATGCCGGTTATTATAAAAAACTTTATTAAAAACTTTATTTTATCAAAATTATAAATATTTTCCTTTACGATACCGTATTTTACGATTATAATTCGAATAAATTTAAATTATTTACAAAATACTTTTAAATTTTTGTATAAAATTTTTTAATAATTTATTTTTCGATTTAAACGCGTTTTAAATTTTAATTACCGTTTAACAAAGTTAGATACTTAATTAACGCTAACGCGTCCTGTAATACGTTAAATAAGTAACAAATTCGTTATATTTTTTATATATTAAAACCGAATAAGAAACGTTTACGTATTTAGATTAAGGATTCGTTTAATAATTGATTTTTTTTCCGTTAACGTTAATTTCCGCAAATTAAGAATAATATCGGCTTGGATGCGTTTACCGTTATATCGTTTATATAACGTAATTTGGGCGACTTAATATGTAAAATTAAATGTTGCATAATTAAGTTTCGGAATTCGTTTTTTTATTTAAACGGTTAAATTTATTTTCGTTTTTTTTGTAAACCGTTTTATATTATTAATATTAAAAAATAAATAATTGAAGTTGGATAGTTAAAACGTATTAAAATTTATTCGCTTCCCTTGTACATTTGTTTCGCTTGTGTAGTATGTTAGTTTAATTTATAAAAAAAATTAAAATATTAAACCTGATATATAAATTAAATTTACCGTTCCTAGTACGACATTATACTAAATTAAATATACAGTCGTTTAATATAATATTTCGTAAAATTAAAAGATTTATATATACAGTTATAAATATATATAGCTTTAAATATTATTATATAATTTAATATTAAAAAGCAAATAGTTGAATATATATAAATATACTTTTATAAAACAATAAAATAGGCTATAAAATACGATATAATTAATAATAAAGGCAATTATCTTTAAACTTCTTTATTTTCTTTTAAAATAAATAGACGTTATATATTAAATTTCTAAATTTAATTGTAGCAAATGTTAATATAAAATCATTTTTTAATTAATTAATAACTATAATACCTTTTATAAAGTAATCATGTATAAGTTAAATTAAAAAGGAATATAATACTTAAAAAAGAATTATTTAATTAGTTTAAGAAAAAGTAAACGGGTAACGATAGCGAATAAATATTAAAAACGTATCTTAAGGCAGGTCTTTACAGCCGAATAAAATAATTATCCGATAAACGCTTCCTATTTATATAAAACAAAAAAATACGAATAATAACTTATTTTTATCTTTTTATAATTAGGAAAACATTTAAAACGGAAAGTTCTATAGTATAAAGGAAAAATAAAAGCCCGTAATAAATGTAACTGTAAGAAAAACAAGGTTTTGAAACTTTTTCGAAAAAAACCTTATTACCTTGATAACAATAACAAAAAAACTAACATAAAACCCCTATATAGAAATAACAATCTTAATTAAAATTAAATAAACTTTAAATATCCTTAAGTATTAAGTAAAATAAAATTAAAAACACGGTAAAATCCAGAAATATAAATATAGATTAGGCGAAAATAAAATTAGAAATTTAAAACATTAATAGAAAACGATAAGATATTAAAGCAAATAAATAATATTATAAAAAGATTATTAAATATACCTTGATTAAAAGTAATACGAAGTTTACGAAATATAAATATTTGTAAAAACGTTTTACTAAACGCCCTAAAAACGAGAAACGTATAAAAAACCCTTATTATTCTCGAAAACGAGCCTAAAAAAATAAACTCTCCAATAAAAAACCTATTGCCCCGAAAAGGGGAAAAAAACGAAATAAAAAAGTGAAGTAAAAAAAAGAACGTAACGTATAAAAACCATAGCAATTCGGATAACTTATTTTTAAATTTATTTAAACGTTCTCGAAAACGAAAAAGCTATTACGATAATTCTCCTAGCATTCCTTATAATTCCTTAAGCCCTAATAACTTAAATAACTTCAACGGTTTAAACGTTTAGTTAAAATATTAAAAAGGAATTATAAAAGATTTAAAAATAAAAATATAAAGTTATATTAAAAACGGTTTAATTTTTTACTAAATAAAGAGATTATTTAACAAACTAAGCGAATTAAAGATTTTAAAATAACGCCTTAACTTATAACGATAAAGAATTATTAAAGAAATAAAATAAAATTAAAACAATTTAATGAATTACGACTAGTAAAACCCATTATCAGAACGTTATAAAAGGGCGTTTTTAAAATAAATTATAGGTATAAAAAAACCTAATATAATAAGAAGCTTTAAAAAAGCTTACGCAGCTATAAATAAGGCTAAGCAAAAATCCGTTTAAAAAAGGCTTAATAAAATTATACATAATAAAGAACCCTATATAATGTATTATAAAGTGTTAAAAACTATTACGAAAAGACAAAAGTTATAATATAAAGCTCGGATTAAAAAATAAATTATAATATTTCTTATTAGAATAAAGAATAGTATTAATAATTTATACAAATCGATTTAATTAATATTTAAATAAACTAAAGACAGTATTTAATAATTAATTAATAACTTTAATAACGAATTTTATAAATATACTAATAAAAAAAGAAGTAAATAATAACAATAAGAATAACTTCTAAAATAATAAGGCTCTAGGAAATAAAAACAAAAATCCACTTTGCTTTAATTATAACAAATATAAGCATTTATAGAAAAATTACCCAAAGTTATAAAAGGAAAAAAATAGTAAGGAAAAGAAAGGAAAACATAATTAACGTTAAAGTAAAAATAAATAAAATAATTAAAGCAATGAATTTTTATAACGTTTATAACGATGTTAAAAATAAAAATAATATATTTTTAATAATTTAAAAAGTTTATGTTAATTAAACGCAAAAAGCGTGAATATTTACATTAAAAAGTAACAGTTTCGAAATTTTATATAGTGATAAAATAAAATAATTTAAAAAGGAATTTAAAGCGTTTTAATAATTAATCGCTTTAAAATCTAAAGAATTAAGTATTTTAAAACATTTATAAAAAAAGTTATATGTTTACACATTTATTTCTTTTATAAAAATAATTTAAATACATTATTTTAAAATTTAAAAACAGATATAAATATTACGAATAACACTAATACTTTTAAAAAGAATATCGTAATAACTATAAAGTTTAAGGAAATTTAAATTATAATCGGTAAAAAACCCGTATTAATTATATTTATTAACATTATTAAATAACTTTTTAAAAAATGAAATATTCTCCCTAAAGGAGATGTAACCGTGGAACTAAATTAAATAAATGAATAGATTGTGCTATCGGTTGCTAAGCTTTACTAAATCCTAACTTTTTTACAGGTAAGTTCTTCCGATATAGGAGAATTAGTGTAATCCTAACCGTTTAAGCGTTTTAAGGTGACTTTAGATTGCCTTATTATGCCCCTATCGACGATTATTCTTAACCGAATTCTGGACGGTTTTCGTAATCCGGAATAGCCGGATAAATTATTATTCGTAATTTTCCTTATATCTAGCCAAAAATTAAATTTCGAAGTTCTTACGTTTTTTATTACTTATATTTAACTTTTTTAATAGTTCCTTTATACAGTCGATATTTTTTATTATAAAATTGTTTAATTTTTAATTATTTTTATTTATATAGATTAAATCGTATCCGAAAATTAAAAATAAAATCCGATTTTTGTAAGAAAGGTTAGTTAAATTAAAAATTATCGATATTTTTAACTTATGCTAAAGTTTTATTAAGTTTAAAAACTTAAAAAAAAAAACGTTTTCCGTAAAGATTTTATAATTACGGAATACCTATATCTTATAATGGGAATTACCCGATATGTTTTAGCTATTTTGATTAATAAGGATTCGAAAAGGTATCGTAAGATCGATCGAGGTTAAAGGTGGCTATCTTAGAACTAGCAAAGGGTTATAAAGCAGCTATCTTATACGGACATAAGGTTTACCGCGAAAAGCTTAACATTTTCTAAGTTATTATCTATAAGGCACTTTATACAAGGCCTACTGGATCGAAAAGCTAAAAGACATAAGGTTTATCAAGGTCGAAACTTATCGGCATTACCTAATAATAGGTTTCGAAATAAGGCTTTGCGTAATTAAAGCGTATAATTTATTATTACCTTAAAAACTATTAATAATTAATGTATTCGAAGATATTAGGTAAAGTATTTATCGTATTAATTATTGCTATAATTATTTCGTATTTTTAGCTTAGCCAGGATAATACGGCTTAAATCTAATAACGTTACAAAAAAATAAAATAAGAAAATCGAAATTATAATTAAATATAAATTATATATTAATAACTTCCTATTAAAAATATTTTCTATAAAAATATTATGTAAATAAAAAAGTTTTTTAAAATATAACGGCTTAATAAAATTTAATTATTAACAATTAACGCCTTTCGGAAAAGATTTATCTTATAACTTTGTAAAAAAACGGAACTTTTTATTAAAACTTTAAATTTAATAAATAAAATAACTATAGCTTAATAGATAATTTAATATATATATTTTCGAACGTTTTAAAAAAGGAAAAATCTTAATAATAAACGAAATTATAAAAGAATTATCTTTTAATACGATCATCTACCTTTTCTTAATACTTGACGAATAATATAAACTGTTAAAAAATTTAGGGTAATAAATTTAAACTTTAACGATTTAAAAAATATGTTTATATAATATACTATAAAAAAAAATGTAAAATTAATTAAATTTATTATATTATAACTAGCATTATTTATTTATATATAAAAATAGAATTTAATAATAATATATTATTAGCAGTTATAGTGATTAAATGTAGGAATCTGGCGAAAAGCATATGGTTATTTTAAGAAAAACTGAAAAAATCTAGGGGCAATCCCTTTTATATATACGTTTAGCTTTATAAAAAATAGTTTCTAGATAAAGGCTATTCTAGGTAACATCTACAGCCTAGACGTACCAGCCGCGGGCACCTGAAAGTACGAATTGCCGATACGCCCTTTTGCGTTAAATAACTTTGTTTACGTAACTTTTTAAAATCAAATTTAAAACTTTAAAAATATTTATTAAAAAATTATCAAAATCTTTAGTTTATGTAAGATTTCAACCCTTATTTTTATTATTTTTATTAGAAGTAGGGCTACGTAATTAACCGTAATATTAAAAACAGGCCTTTTCGTTTTACCGTTTTTTTATAACCGTTCCGGAATACGGGGCCTATTTTTTTCGAAGTAATTCGAATTAAGTTAGGTATTAATATAGGAAAACGTTCTATATACGTTAACTTATTACGTTAAAGATTTTATAGCTTTAAACATTTATTCCATTTTTTAACGGTAATATTAGTAAATAATTAAGATTATTACTTTATAGGTTTTTATATATAAAATGTTATTAAGTAAAAGTTTTTTTCCGGTTAGTTAAGGGATATTAATTAGCTGTAAATTATATATAAAATATTAACGCCTTTAGGTAAAAACTAATATAAAGGGTTATAGTTATATATAAATAAATAATTTTATAAAAGGTTAAAGCTTTAAAATTAATAAGTAAACGGATATTTTCGGGTAATTATAAGAAAAATGCTGCGGTTATCGTTTTTAATAACACAAAATAGGTTTTAATAAAAAAACGCCTTTTTTCCCGTATCAAGGGAGTTTAACGGGATTACTTTTTTTATTAATTGCTTTAACCGAATTTTAAATATTTTATAATTTTTTTTTCGGATATTTTTTAGTTTTAAATTAATTATACACTGTTCGAAATTTACTTTATTAAGTGGCTTTATAAATTCGTCGGTAGGATTATTTTTGTTTTTTACGTATTAAAAATTCATGTTTTCTTTTTAGATTTTCTAATATACTTGATGGTAATTAATTCGAATATAATGCTTTTTTACTTATTTAAACGTATTTGCATTATTTTTTAAAATAGAAATAAAAATTTCAGGTATAAGCCTTAATTTTATTAAAAAGTTTTTAATTTTAACTGCTTTTATAATTGCTGTTTGTATTTTTACGTATTTTATTTCCGTAATATGTTTAATAATAACATTTTATAATTTCGAAATTTACAAAATTAACGTTTTAACTATAAAAAATATATAATTTGTTATACATTTTATTAATTTGTAATTATCCGTAAATCTTATATAAATTACCTCTATTAACTTTAAATTATTATATTTGTAATATAAGTAATTTTTTTATAGCTTCCGGTACCGAAAAAATAAATTTAATATACCGTTTAAGTATTTTAACAGTTTTTTAATATATTGCTGGTATATAAGTAACGGGTTGCCTATAAACCTTACCTAAGTTAACGTTATAAACGTTATATTTAGTTTGTTAATATAATTCGAAAAATTAAATTTTCTTATTAGGCTTATATATTTAAACGTTTTATTTTTACCAGTTATATTATTTTGTTTTATAACGTACTTTAAATAATTTTTAATAAATAATATAAGTTCTTTTTTTATCTTATTTAAGTTAATTAATTTTAATAATTTTTTAATAACGTGCTATATATATAAGCCAGAGATACATATAAGCGAGCCGCTTTTTGGCATTTCGTAATAACAAATTCAAATAATTTAATAATAATATATCGTATTAATTTAAATTAATCGAATTTTTTTTAGTTAAATATATTTATAACTTTTTTATAAATATGCGTATTATATCCGGGCTTACCGTAGACGTTATATTTCCGTTTTTTCGTTTTAATATTTTTACGACAACCCCCTTTAATTACTGTTAGCTGTATTTTTTTATTACCTTTTTTTTTTGGGGCTAAAAAAGCTTATTTTATTTATATAATAAGTATACCTCCTTTTTAAAGACGTTTATTTTTAGTTTTACGACGTTTATTTAAGATATAATTCGTTTTACGTAATTGGACCTTTTTTTCCCGGAGAAAAGCGGCTTTATATAATAATAATATATAACTTTTTGTTATAAGATTAACCAATTTAAATATTTTTGTTAATAAATTACTTTAATAATTTTTAATTTTCCTTTATAAATAACGTTTTTGTTTTATTATTTTACGGATATTTTTAAGAGTTTTTGTAAGCAAAAAAGTAAAACCGGCGGAAATTAACGGGGAAATAATTAACGTAAATATAACTAAAGGAATTTCGAATTTAAAAAGGACGTTATTAAGATCAAATAAAATAAAGTTAATTTTTACGAATCCAGATTTAATATTATTAAACGTTATAATAACTTGGAAAATATCGTAAAAGCCGGCAAAAATTTTTTTTTTGTTAATATAAATACAATAACGTCGTATTAGGTTTTCGATATACCGTAAATAATCGTATTTTAAAATAAAAAAATAAAATATATTAAAAGGTTAAAGCCGGTACGAAAAATACGCAGGTATATAAAACGTAATAATATTATAACTACCGTAATATTTTTCGAATTTTATCGAATAATGGTTTTTGTAACCGTCGAAAATAAAAAAACGTTTCGAATTTTTCGTACGTATTTAAATATATTTATTAAAATATTAAATTTATTTTAAATATAATTTATTTATTATCCAGTTATTATTATTTAATACGATTTTTTAATTGGCTATTAATAATAAATTATTACGGTATTAAGATTTAAAATAATTTTTCCTTATTATAATAACAAATAACGGTATAGCTTAATTTTAAAAATTAATAATTTAAATAATTATAATTTATTTTTATTTTTTTATTACGTTTATTTAAGTTTTTTACGTTTTTCGGTATTAGTAATTATTATGCTTATTATTATAAAAAGTTTTATTAAAAATCCAGTTTCGTCGAAATTATAAATATTTTTTTTTACGATATCGTATTTCGAAATTATAACCCGAATAAATTCGAATTATTTACGAAATGTTTTTGGATTTTCGAATAAAATCCGTTAATAATCGATTTTCCAATTTAAACGTATTTAAAGTTTTTTTTACCGTTTAATAAACTTCGACACCTAGTTAATTCCGACGCATTTCGTAACGCGTTAAGTTAATAATATATTAATTATATTTTTAATATGCTAAAGCCGGATAAAAAACGTTTACGTATTTAAATTAAGGATTTGGTCGATAATTGATCTTTTTTCGGTTAATATTAATTTTTGCAAAAGAAGAATAATATCGGCTCGGGCGTATTTACCGTTAAAACGGTATATTAAAATAAAATATAAAACTTTATAAATAAAATTAAATTTTTTATAGTTAATTTTCGGGTTTCGTTTTTTAGTTTACATAATTAAATTTATTTTTACTTTTTTTATAAAACGTTTTATAACGTTAGTATTAAAAAATGAACGATTAAAGATAAATAGTTAGAATAGCGAAAAAAGTCTTTTACTTATATATATATCTCGTTTATATATGTAGTACGTTATATTATTATTAATTTAACCTAATATTTTCTGTTAGTAAGAAACGGATAATTCGTAAGCTTAGGTATTAATCCGCGTCATTTAAATTTTTAATTAAGACGTTTTTAATAATCCTTTTAGCGATATCTTTAAAACGTTATTTATTAAGGCCGAAAAGTAGGAAGTTATTTACGTATAAGGCGATAACGTTTTCTATTTTAAGGTTATAATATATCGTATTATTTACAGTTAACGGACGGAAACTTTATTTCGTAAATATTTTTTTTATTTTTTCCTATTAAGTAGTTCCGGTTTGTTTTAGGTTATATAGTGGGTTTATTAGCTTGATAACTTTTTTAAAGAAAAATTTATATATTTCCTTATTTTTTAAATACGTATTAAAATATTTCTGTAATATCGGAAATTATTTTATATAAATATTTTCCTTGAATCTTCTGTTTACGTACGTAATAATAAAATTTATCTGGAATATATATTATCTTAAAAAAGCTGTTAACGTTATTAAGATTTTTTAATATATTACTTTTACGATATTTACTACGGTTTCGTTATAATTCATTCCTTTTCGTTATATAAATATTTTTACGTAAATACGTATTGTATACTTATTTAGTTTTTTCATGAACGTATATTTTTTTTCTTAATAGTTATTTAGCATTTATAAGGTACCTTTAAGTAACTTTGATAAAAAGCGTAAATTTAAAGGTTTCGTGCGAAAGGTTTCCCTGATTTTTATAAAGATAATTTTAAGTTATATTTTTCGTTCTGGGCTTTTTATATCTACTTTTAAAAATAAGCCGTTATTTACGGCAATAAATAATTTATAAATATTAATATTTAATATGTTCATTAGTTGTTCTTATTCGTAAACGTTCTAAATAATTTAATCGTCGTTTCCAAAGTGATTAAAACGGTTTTTATCGTTATTCGACGTTAATAAGTTAAAATAGAAAATATATAAATTACCTTTGTTTTCGCCCTTTTAAGTTAAGGTTAACTTTAGCTTTTAAATTAATTTTGTGGTTTTATTTAAGGCTTTCAAGGTATATAATTTAAAAATATTTTTTTTTCGGGCGTCTTCTTTTACGTTTAACCTGCTTAATTTCTTGGTTTATATTATCCTTTAAAATAACGTTATTATCCTTTTTTTTTTACGCCCTGTTTTTAACGGTATTTTAAATGTTTCTATACGGGCTATAGAAATGACCGAATAATATCTTTAAAGCTAAGGGGTTTACCCAACTTTTTTAGGTTTTCGTAAATAATAATATCCGGTATTATAAATAATTCACCCCTTTTTAATAGTTATATTTTTTAATTATATATATTTTAATAGTTTAACAGCATTCCTTTTACTTTATAAGTTGCTAATTTCTTTAATTTAATTCGATAATTTTTATTAATTAGAATTATATACTTACTACCGAAAATTAGGAAATAACCGTTACTAAGTCTGTGTAACGTATTTAGTTCGAATATATTTTCAAATATTTAATTAATATTATGTCTTTTACCGTAAACTAGTTTATTTTATTAATAATATACGTGGTTAATTTTATAACGAAATCTTAAAAATATATATAGATTTTTATTTATGCGGAAATTATACGTATTTTATTTTATAAAAACTATATTTTTCGTTTTATAATTCCGTTTTGATATTAATTATATACGCTAAAAATTATTAGTTCGATATTTTTTATAACGTAAAAGTTTTTAATTATTGTTATACCGAATTTTTTTTACTGTTAAAACTTAGGGTTTGTAATTTTTTTGCGTTTAGTTTCTTTGCTTACTAATAACGTTTTTAAACGTTTTATAATTTGCGTAATATATATATATATAAGTTTTATTAAATTTTATTTTTATTTTTAAAAGAATAATATTTTTTATAACGCGATAAATTATTTATGATAAAATTAAAATAATTTTTATTTTTAATATTAATAGGTTTAATTAATTATACGTCGTATTAAATACTTTCTTTTATATATTTCTTTTATTTTTAAAGGTTTATAAATAATATTTTTCGTATTTTCCCTTTATCGTACGTTATATAAGTGATATTTTTTATATCGTTAAAGTTTAAATTCATTCTTATAAACTTTTTAATAGTTTATATTAATCGTTCGGTACTAAGGTAATAAAGGGAACGGTATTAAAGGATAATTTTTTTTTATAATTTCGTCCGTTATTAAAATTTTTCCATTTTTAAGGGCGTTGACAAATACGTATTTTAAATTATTTACTAGCTTATGGCCGTTTTCGTTACCGGATATTTTTTTTAATACGTATTTTTATTAATAGTTTTTATCGTTTTTTAAATCTGAGGTCCCAATAATAAATTCCGGTTTCCCGTAAAGTTATAGGAAAAATCCTTTTCGAAAAATGTTAATCGTTAATAATTAAATCCTATTAAGGCTTATTAGAACGTTATAATTTAGATAATTACTTTTTTTGTAAAATATTTCCTTAGAAAATACTTTTTACAAAAAATTATTAATATATAACGTATATTTAATTATAATTTGATTTTTTTATTAGGCCTTTTTAAGGGTTATTTAATAATGTTAATAAAAATGGTAATTATAGGTTTTTTATCCGTTATAATTTAAATTCTCCTGGACTTAATATTTATTATAATATTCTTTTTAAAGTTGCTAATAATAATCGTAATGTTAACGTTCGTTCCTAAATTTTAAAATAATTTATTTAAGTTATTCCTGTAAAAGAAATAAATATGTAAAAATATGGTATTTCTTCTAATAGTTTTTTTATAGTATTTATTTATTTATAACTTAAGGCAATTAGTTATCTAAATTTTAAGGTATTCAGTTATTAAAATTTTTAAGCTTTAAGGTATTTAACTGCTAAAGTTTCCTAAGTTTCCTTTTAAATTATTTTATTATATTATTATATAAGCTTTTTAAACTGTTATTTTTTTAACGTAAGCGTTAAAAGCTTTTCCGTTTAATCGGTATAGATTTTTTAAACCGTTGGAAATAAATTGCTTTTCGTTTTTATTACTATTATAGGCGTTACGAAAATTGTTGTTCTAATTATTCTATTTTACTGTTGCCTCAACGTTAATTACGTTTTCCTTTTTTCTTTTACCGTTTTTCTCTTTTTACGGCTTAGGGCAATCCTTTGCTAGGTGCCTGTATTTGCCATAGTTAAAGCAAAGTAGCTTTCTATTCTTATTCTATGCGGGCCTATCATCTCGGGAATTATTGTTATTTCCTTTTCCTTTACCTCTCTAGGCGTTATAGAACTTCCCGTTTTTCTTCTTATTAGTACGGTTATGGAATTTATTATTGAAGTCGTCGATCAACTGCTAAAAGAAGTAACTAGTCTGCCTAAATATTAATTAAATCGTTTTATACCAGTTATTAACGCGATTTTTTATAGTAATAAGGAATATAATAATCTGTTCCTTTAATTAGAGCTTTATATTATAGCTTTTAACTTTTCGTAATAGCCCTTAAAACTTCGTAATAAACTATACGGGATTTCCTTTATCGTATATAATCTTGCTAAACTTTTTCCAAAAAACGTTTTGTTAAGCTTTATCTATAACTACGTAAGTTTTTTTAAAGGTTTTTAATATTTTCGTTTCCTTTTTAATATTAATGATTAAGTTTAAAAACGTTTTTTATACGTTTTAATAATAGCTTTCGTAAAACGTAACTAATTAAGTTATCTTAATTTTATTTCGTTTTTAAAATTAATTTTTTTAAGGGCAAAAGTTAAAGCGTTATTTTAAAACTTCCAATTAACCTAGTTTACCAGGTGATTTTCTTTGTCTAGTAAAAGTTAAAACGTTTTTAACGTAACTTTATATTATTATTAAATTTCTTAAAATTCTTTTTTTAAACGAACGCCTAATTCGTTAAAGTTATTTAAATTATAAAAGCTTAAAAAGTTGCTAAAAATATTAAGGGAACTATTATAACGACTTTTTCGTTTTCGGGAATCTTTAAATAAATTTAAAGGTAACTTATCCGAATTATCGGGATCTCTGCGTATTATATTTTTTTCTTCGCGTAACTTTTTTTCTTCGTTTTTCTCCTTTTGCGGGGGATTAAGCTTTTTAATAAATTACCTCCTTATCTCCGTTTGCTTTTTCTTAAGTGGTTAATGTTTTTTATATTATTTTCGACGGCGATAAAGGCTTCTTATAAGCCTTCCGTCCCTTGGACATTTCGCAAAGCGTTTTTATAAATGCTTGCATTTCGCCAATTCCTCATTATTTTTAATTAACGCGGTTCTTATTAAGGCACTTCTTATTAAGGCACGCTTCCGAATTAGGGCAGGTTTAATAATCGCTTTACGATATTATTTATTCGCTTTATTATATCGTTATTTTTTTTTATAAAACTTTAAATCTTTAACTTTATCTTTAACCGATTTATATCTATATTCTCGTACCTTAATATCCTTCTTAATCTCATTTAAATTAATACCTAGGGATATATAACACTTGTTTAATTTTAATTAAGGTTACTATTTTTGTATAAAAGTCTTATATCGGTTTTTTAACTGTTATTATTAAGGTATTAAGGCTTTTTTCGAGGAAATCTCGAAAGTAAATCTTTTTCTTATTATTACGCCCGTTATAAGCACTTATTTTTCCTTTTTACTATAAAACTCTTCGTTTAAAAATTCTGCTAATCGAGAAAAAAAAATTGCTATTTGTATACTTTTTATTCCGTATAAAAATGAAACCCTTATCAGGTAAGCTGCTTTGCTCGGCTATAAGGAATTACCTTAAAATACGTTCTTACTTATTTATTATCGTTAACCGCTTACTATCTCTTAAATTAACTAAACAACTCCCTTTTAAATTTTGTACCCTCTTTATTAACTTAATCTATAAATAACTATTTCGTTTAACGTATTACGGTTATTAATTAACCAAAATATATTACTATATCAACGGTTATAATAATCAAAGACAGGAATTTGGCGAAAAGCGCATGGTTATTCTAAGAAAAACTAAAAAAATCTGGGTGCAATCGTTTTTATATATACGTTTAACTATACAAAGGATGGTTCCTGGATAAAGGTTGTTCTAAGTAGCATCTACAGTCTAAACGTACCTGCTACGAGCACTTAAAAGCACGAATTGCCAACATATATATATATATATATATATTACTTAAATTATAAAAGACTTAAAAAGGTGTTTACCGAATAATAAAGGTAAATTTAAAAAAAAAGTTTAGGTTTTAACGGTAATAAAAGACTTAATATAATAATAATTAAAAACTTTTATAATTTAAACAATATTAAATAAATAGTTTTTAATATATATAAAAAATATTAAAACGAAAATTATATAAACTTGAAAACCGTTATTTGCGAAATTTCGATAATAAATATATAATTTTAATTAATAAAAATTATGGGATCAAATTAAAAAGATAAGTAGTATGTAAAATAAAGAAAATATTATTAAATTATTAAAAGATGTAATATTATAAACTATAATTAGTAAAAACGTAGTAAATTATAAGTAATATTATACGGTATTATTTACTAAAATTTTAAAAAATGAAATAAATTTTTGAATTTTGAAAATATTAAACAAGTTAAGTATAAGTAAAAACGTTGGAAGAAAATTATGCTTTAATTAGTTATTTTAAAGGCTTTAAAGATAACCTTAAAGTTAATTTAAAAACTAGAGTTAATATTAACTTAAGACAGTAAAAACGAAAAGAATTTATATATCTTATATTTTATTTTACTAATATTAAATAAAAATAAAAGCCGTTTTAATAGTTTGAAAAATATCTATTAAATGATCCGGAGCTTTTACGATTATAAAGAAGTAATTAATATATTAAATATTAATATTAATAAGTTATTACTATAATAAATAACAACTTATTGCTTTAAAAAAGCTATAAATAACTTAAAATAAAAATTAAGAAAAACATTTTAAATAATAATTTTAAATTTACGCTTTTGAATAAAACTTTTTAAAAGTATTTTCTGAATGTTAAATAGAAAATATGAGAAAAATATAGGGTTATAAACATGTAAACGAATATAAAATAAGTATTTACGTAAAAAATATATATATTAAAATAGATTAATTATAACGAAACCGTAATAAATATCGTAAAAATAATATTGTAAAAAATATTAATAACGTTACTTATTTCTTTTAAAAATAATATATATATATGTAAATTTTACTATTACGTATTTAAACGGTAACTTAAAGCGAAATATTTATATAATATAATTTCCGATATTAAATAAATATTTTAATACGTATTTAAAAAACAAGGAGGTATACACGTTGTTTTTTCAAAAATTATTAAATGAATACACTTATTATACGGGTTAAAATAAGCCGAAATTATATAATAAAAAGAAATTAATTATAAAATAAATTTGTTATTTATTAACTTTAAATAATGCTATATATTATAACTTTAAAATTAAAAACGTTATTATTTTATACGTAAATGATTTCCTATTTTTCAGCTTAAATATATTGCGTTTTAATTATATTTTTAAATAATATATACTAGTATTTAAGTATATAAATTATCAGTTTTTTATTAATGGATAATATTAAATTGAATTTTTAATAATATATTGAAAATTTATCAAATTTTATTAATTTATACGAACTATAAAATCTATAGTATTTATTAAAAATTACTTAAAATACTTTAAAAACTATAACGATATAATTAATAAAACAACTTTAATTTACAAATTATTTTTCTAAATTAAGTATAATATTTATAACGTTAACTTAAATAATATTTATAAATAACCCGTTATTTAAATACTAGAACTATATTATAACGTAGAACATAAGCGAACGGCCCAAACAAGCGAGCGGACCGGATTCGCCTCACTTTTTATATAAACAGCTATAACTTTACGAATTTAAGGTAGATTTCGATGCAACTTCGTGAAGTTAGTTGATCATATATCTAATAAACATATATAAAATATGAACTTAATCAGATGTATTTTCGTAAAGATATAATTTTTTTTATAATATTTTTAAAATAAAAAAACCTAATATTATATATTTATATTATATAACGAAAAATTTATTAAATAATGTCAAATTTGGTATACCTTTTTAAAACTATTTAAATTATAAAGCAATAATTTTTTCTATTTTTATAAAAATTAATTTAGGGAGATATAAAAAAATGGGTCGAATAAAATAGTAAATAATATACTTTTATATATAGCTTGCGTAGTTTAGGTCTAGGATTTCTGCGAATTTTTTAGTACGTTATTCCCTTACTTAAAAAATGATATATAAAGTTTTATTAATTTTTATAAAGGTTTGGTAAAGTTATAAATTTTTAAAAATTCGATTTTAATATGTGGGTCCGACCGGTCCGCTTGCTTGTGCGGTCCGTTCGCTTGTGTCCTACGTTATACATTTTTTAACATAGGAAATTATAAAAAAAGATTTTATATTACAATATAATAACAAAAAAGTATTCAACATAATAAATATATACGTTATAAATGATTATAAATTATTAAACATTACGATATATAATATATATCTTATAATTAACACATTTACTTTATAAATCTAGAAATTATAATATATTATTATATAATATATTACGAATGTAAAATATGCGAAAATAAAACTAATAATTATAACAATAACTACAATTAAATCATATATTTAAATAAATAAATAAAAACTGTAGAAAATATAAAGAAAACGTTATATTCGAATTAAATATTATTATATATATTAGAAAATTCGAAAAGAAAATATTAAGTTTAATACGTATAAAATAAACATAGTTTAATTAACGGATTTATAAAATTAGTTAACAAAATAAATTTTAAACAGTTTATCATTAATTTAAAACTTAAAAATATCAGAAAATAGATTAGAAAATATTTAACATTTAATTAATAGACAATCGGCTCTTTAATATCACCATAAATTATATAATCTTATTCTTAATGAAACTAACGAAAACGAATATATAAATTTAATATCGATAAAAATCTTTAATACTTTTTAACATATTTACTTAAACCTTTAAATTTAATTTTAGACATTACGTAAATAAAGCTATTTAACTTAAAAGGGCGTATTAATAATTAATACTTTCAAGTACTCGCAGCTGATATATTTAGGCCGTAAATGCTATTTAAAATAACCATTATTTAAAAATTATCCTTTATATAACTAAACATATATATAATAGCAATTACATTTAGATTTTTTTCAGTCTTTCCTAAAATAACTATTCGCTATTTCTTAGATTCCGGTATTTAATTATTATATCTAGTATTAAATAATTTTAAAATACGTATAATAATATGTATGTTTTTTTATAATTAAAATATTTTCTAAATACTAAAGGTTACGGTAATTTAACTTAATTTAAAGCTTAAATTCTATGATAAGATAAATAGTTTTATTAATACGAAATGTCTTATAATATATATAGATATATAAGAAATTATTTTAAATAATATTAACGAAATAAAGTTTTTTAATTAAAAAAGCCTTGACGTATTATACCACCTCGTAAACCAAACTACCTCGTAAGCCGCTTTTCGGCACCTCGTAACAAAAAATTTAAATTAATTAACTATAATATATTAAAATAACATAAATTAATCGGATTTTTTTATTAAACGTATTTATAATTATCTTATAACTACGCGCATTATATCCGGGCTTATCGTACACGTTATATTTCCGCTTTTTAATTTCAACCTTGTTAAAATAATTATCTTTAATCGTTATAAGCTATACTTTTTATTACACACTTTTTTTTTACCTAGAAAAGCTTATTTTTTATATATAATAAATATTCTTTTCTTTTAAAAATGTTTGTTTTTAATTTTTTGACGTTTACTTAAAATATAATTCGTTTTACGAAATTAAATAACTTTTTTTCGCATAAAAGTAATTTTATATAAAAGTAATAAATTTTTTTTTAAAAAAAATTCCCGATTTAACGATTTTTATCCGCAAGCTGCTTTGGCAATATTTAATCCTTTTTTACAAATGGGGTTTTTATTTTTTTTCTTTCTTTAATATTTTTAAAAGTCTTTATAAAAAGGAAAAGAATAAAACCGACAGAAATGAACGGGAAAGTAATCGGCGTAAATATAAGTAAAGGAATTTCGAATTCTGAAAAAACGTACTTAAAATTTAATAAAACTGTTAGCAGTCACAGTAATCAAATGCAGGAATCTGACAAAATACGTATGGTTATTCTAGGAAAAACTAAAAAAGTCTGGGGGCAATCGCCCTTACATACACGTTTAGCTGTATAAAGGATAATTCCTGGACAAAAGCTGTCCTAGGCAGTATCTGCAGCCTAGATATACCAGCCGCGGGCACCTAAAAGTACCAATTGCCGATACGCCCTTTTGCGTTAGGTAACCTTATTTACGTAATTTTTTAAAATCAGATTTAAAACCTTAAAAAAATCTATTAAAAAGTTATTAATATCTTTAATTTATATACAATTTCAACTTTTATTTCTATTATTTTTATCTAAAGTAAAACTACGTAATTAACCGTTGTACCAAAAAGCCGGCCTTTTTACTTTACTTTTTTTTCGCACTTACTCTGGAATACGGGGCCTATCTTTTCCGAAATAATTCGAACTAAACTAAGAGTTAATATAGGAAAACGCTTTATATATATTAACTTATTACGTTAAAAGTTTTATAACTTTAAAACTCGGTTTTATTTTTTAACGGTAATATTAATAAATAATTAAAATTATTACTTTTTAAGTTCTTGTTTGTAAAAAACCATTAAATAAAGGTTTTTTCCGGTTAATTAAAAAATACCAACCAATTATAAGCCAAATAAAAAATATTAACACTTTTAAATAAAAATTAACGTAAAAGGTTATAACTATATATAAATAGGTGATTTTATAAGAAATTAAAACTTTAAAACTAACAAATAAACGGATAATTTCGGGTAATCGTAATAAAAATACCGTAATCGTTGCTCTTAGTAACGAAAAATAAATTTCAACAAAGAAACGCCCCTTTTTCCGTATAAAAAAAATTTAGCGGGACAATTTTTTTATCAATTACTTTAACCAAATCTTAAATATTTTCTAACTTTTTTTGTATTTTCTTAAGTTTTAAATTAATTATAAACCGTTCGAAATTTGTTTTATTAAATAGATTTATAAATTTATCGGCAGGATTATCTTTACTTTTTATATATTAAAAATTAAGAATTTCCTTTTCGGATTTCTTAACGTACATAATAATATTTAATTCGAATATAACGCTTTCTTCGTATTATCTATATCTCTTTTACCCATTTAAGCGCACCTGTATTATCTTTTAAAATAGGAATAGAACCTTTAAGTATAAAGAATATATAGCCTATAGTAAACTTTATAAACTCGCTATTATTTGCAAAGCTTATATTTACTGTTCCGAATAACTTTAAGTTATTATACTTATAATATAAATGATTTTCTCGTAACTTCCGATATCGAAAAGATACATTTAATATACAGTTTAAATATTTCGGTAATTTTTTAATATAGTTCTGGCATTTAACTAACGGATTACTTATAAACTTTATAAAAGCTAACGTTATAAACGTTATATTTAATTTATTAATATAATTCGAAAAATTAAATTTCTCCATTAAATTTATATATTTAAACGTTTATTTTATTAATTATACCGTTATATTTTATACCGTAATTCAAATAATTTTTAATAAATAATATACAAGGTCGTTAGGTTTAAGCCGTATTATGCAAGCTAAGCTAAAGATACGAAGTAATTATATTAATAATTAATACGATAAATACTTTACCCAGTATTTTCCAATACGGTAATTATCGATAGTTTTCACGGTAATAATAGATTATATCTCAGTTGCGAAAAGCCTTATCCCGAAGCCGATTACGCAATGCCGATAAGCTTCGACCTTGATAAACCTTATGCTTTTTAGCTAATTTAATAAAAGAGATCTTAAATAATAACTTAGTAAATATTAAGCTTTTTGCGGTAAACTTTAAATCCGTATAAAATAACTTTGCAACCTTTCGCTAATCTCACAACTTCTTTAACCTCGATTAATTTTAAAGTACCTTTTTAAACCTTTATTAATTAAAACAATTAAAACATACCGGCTAAATCGGAATATAAAGTCCTAATACTCCGTGCTTCCGGAATCTCGACAAAAACGGTCTCGATTAAATTACCCGATTTAAATAAAATAATCGGCCGAATAAAATATATTAATATTTCTATTAATATTAATAACCTTTCGGAAAAAAATTAAATTTTACTGTTATTTTTCGGATACGATTTAATTTACAACGGCGGAAATAATCTATTTTTATATAAACTTATACCAAAAAATATCCGGCTTATAAAAAAAATTACTAGCAAAACTGGAAAATAACGATAACGGGTTTAAAAACGTCGAAATTTAACTTTTAAATCGATATAAACTAAAGAATTACAAACGATAATTTATCCGGTTACTCCGGATTACGAAAACCGTCCAGAATTCCGTTAAAAATAATCGTTAATAAGGGCATAATTAAGCAATCTATAAAAAGGTTAAGGTTTAGTAAAGTTTAACAACCGATAGCACAATTTATTTATTTGTTCAATTTAGATCTACGGTTACGTCTTCTCTAGGGAGATTAATAAATAATATAAGTTCCTTTTTTATATTATTTTAGCAAATTAATTTTAATAATTTCTTAATGTATTATTATTAATTTAACATAACAATTTCTATTAATAAAAAACGGATAATTCGTATATTTAAATATTAATCTGCGTTATTTAAATTTTTAATTAAAACGTTTTTAATAATCCTCTTAGCAATATCCTTAAAACGTTATTTATTAAAGCCGAAAAACAGCAAATTATTGACGTATAAAATAATAACGTCTTTAATTTTAAAATTATAATATATCGTATTGTCCGATATTAAAGGACGAAAACCTTATTTTGCAAATATTCTTTTTATTTCTTCCTATTAAGTAACTCCGGCCTGTTTTAAACCGTATAGTAAATTTATTAACTTGATAATTTTTTTCAGGAAAAACCTATATATTTCCTTATTTTTTAAGTGCGTATTAAAATATTCATTTAATTTTAGAAATTATTTAATATTAATATTTTCCTTTAATTTATTATTTAAATACGCGGGAATAAAATTTATTTAAAATATATACTACCTTAAAAAAATAACTAACGTTACTAAAATTTTCTAATATATTACTTTTACGATATTTACTACGGTTTCGTTATAATTAATTCCTTTTTGCTATATAACTCCTTTTACGTAAATACGTACCTTATATTTGTCTAGTTTTCTTATAAACGTATAATTCTTTTTTTAATACTTATTTAATATTAATAAAATACTTTTAGGCAACTTCGTTAAAAAGCGTAAACTTAAAAATTCCGTATAAAAAGTTCTTTTTAATTTTTATAAAAATAACTTTAAACCATATTTTTCGTTTTAAACTTTTTATATTTTTTTTTTAAGAAATAAACCGTTATTTACGACAGTAAACAATTTATATAATTAATATTTAATATATTAATTATTTATTTATATTCGTAAACGTTTTAAATAACTTATTTGGCATTTTTAAAGTTATTAAAACGGTTTTTATTGTTACTTAATATTAATAAATTAAAATAAAAAGTATATAAATTACCTTTATTTTTACCATTTTAAGTTAATGTTAACTTTAACTTTTAAATTAACTTTAAGGCTTTATTTAAAATTTTCAAAATATACAGCTTAAAAATAATCTTTTTTCGAACGTCTCTTTTTACGTTTAACTTATTTAATTTCTTAATCCGTATTATTTTTTAAAACGACGATATTATCCTTATTGTTTATTTTTACGCCTTATTTCTAACGGTATTTTAAACGCTTTTATACGGGTTTTAAAAATAATTAAAAAATATTTTTAAAATTAAAAGATTTACTTACCTTTTTTAAATTTTCGTAAACAGTAACATACGGTATTATAAATAACCTACCGCTTTTAATAATTATATCTTATAATTATATATTTTTAATAACTTAATAATATTCCTTTCATTTTATATATTACTAACTTTTCTAATTTAATTCGATAATTTTTATTAATTAAACTTATATACGTATTACCGTCATTTCGGAAATAACCGTTATCGGGTTTATATAATTTACTCGGCTTAAATATATTTTTAAAACATTTAATTAATATTACACCTTTTACAATAAATTAACTTATTTTATTAACAATATACGTTATTACCTTTATTATAAAATCCTAAAAATATATAAAAAAGTTTATTTACATAAAAATCATACGTACCTCATCTTATAAAAACTATATTCCTTATTTTATAACTCCGTTTTAATATTAATTATATATATTAAAAATTACCAATTCGATACTTTTTATAACGCAAAAACTTTTAATTATTATTATACCAAACTTTTTACCGCCATTAAAATATAAAACCTATATTTTTTTACGTTTACCTTTTTCATCCGGTAATAACGTTTCCAAACGCTTTATAATTCGCATAATATACGCGTATAAACTTTATTAAACCTTATCCTTATTTTTAAATAAATAATACTTTTTATAACGCAATAAATTATTTATATTAAAACTAAACTAGGCCTAATAGCTCAGTAGTTGCAAGCCTGGGTGTCTTTTTTAATTGCGACAAGCTTGGGTACCCTATTTCGGTTGGTCTTAAGAGATAGCTGGTTTAAATCCAGCTTGGGCCACCGTTCCTTTAGGTAACGCCAAGCCTAAAGGAGCTAGATTATTAAAGCTTCGGCTCCGCCACTGTATCGGTAATAATTGGAGTAATTGGTAACTTTAGGAACCAATTAAATTAATCGTATACGTAATCGTATTTGTTACCGTATTAGAAAATTCCCATTAATCGGGTTTTTTATCCGGCTTTCTAAAAGGTACGGTTTTTAAAGGTACTTTCCGGTCGCGTTTATAAGAACTAATATGTATGTATATAGTGCATAGATTAGTTACGCTAGATACCTAATAGTACATATTCTCATTAAAACTAAACTAACCTTATTTTCGATATTAATAAACTTAACTAATTTTACGTCGTACCAAATAATCTTTTTTATATATTTTCCTTGCCTTTAAAAATTTATAAATAATATTTTCCGTATTTTTCTTTCGTTATATACCGTATAAAAGATATATTTTATATCGTTAAATTTTAAATTTATCCCTATAAACCTTTTAATAATCCATACTAATCGTTCGGTACTAAAATAATAAAAATGGTAATATTAAAAAATAATTTTCTTTATAACTTCGTTTATTATTAAAACCTTCCTATCCTTAAAAACGTTCGAAAATACGTATCTTAAATTATTAATTAAGTTATCGCCGTTTTCCTTACCAAATACCTCCCCCAGTGCGTATCCCTACTAATAATTTTTATCGTTTATTAAATTTAAGGCCCTAATAATAAATTTCGGCTTTTTATAAAGCTATAGGAAAAATCTATTCCGAAAAACGTTAATCGTTAATAACTAAATCCTATTAAAATTTATTAAAACTTTACGATTAACTAATTTCCGTTTCTATAAAATATCTTTCCGGAAAACACCTTTAATAAAAAATTATCAATATATAATATATACCTAACTATAATTTCGTTTTTCTCTTTATTAAATCCTTTCAAAAGTTATTTAATAATACTAACAAAAATAATAACTATAAGTCCTTTACCTGTTATAATTTAAATTCCCCTAAACTTAATATTTATTATAATATTTTTCTTAAAATCGCTAATATTATTCGTAATATTAACGTTTTCCACTAAATGATAAAACAACTTATTTAAATTCTTTCTACAAAAGGAATAAATGCATAAAAATATAACGTTTTTTATAATAATTCCTTTAAAACGTTTACTTACTTATAAGTTAAAACAATTAATCGCTTAAACTTTAAAATACTTAACTTCTATAACTACTTAAACTTTCTTTTAAATTATCTTATCGTACTATTATATAAAATCCTTAAACTATTATTTTTTAACGTAAACGTTAAAAAGTCTTTCCGTCTAACCGGTACAAATCCTTTAAACCGTTAAAAATAAATTACTTTTCGTTTTTGTTACTACTATAAACGTTACGAAAATTATTACCCTAACGTTAACCACGCTTTCCTTTCTTTCCTTTACTGTTTCTCTCCTTTTACGGCTTAAGGCAATCCTTTATTAAATCCTCGTATTTGCCATAATTAAAACAAAATAACTTTCCGTTCTTATTTTGTACAGGCCTATTATTTCGGAAATAATTATTATTATTTCCTTTTCCTTAACCTTTTTAAACGTTATAAAATTTCCCGTTTTTTTATTAATACAATTATAAAATTCACTATTAAAGTCGTTAATTAACTGCTAAAAAAATAACTAATTTACCTAAACCCTAATTAAATCGTTTTATACTAATTACTAACGCAATCCTCTATAAAATAAAAAACATAATAATCTATTTTTTTAATCCAAACTTTATGCTATAGCTTTTAAGTTTTTGTAATAATTTTTAAAACGTTATAATAAACTATACAGGATTTTCTCCATTACATATAATCTTACTAAATTTTTTCTAAAAAAAACCTTTACCTAAGCTTATTTATAACTACGTAAATCTTTTTAAAGGTCCTTAACATTTTCGTTTTTTTCTTAATGCCTATAATTAATTTTAAAAGTACCTTTTTATATATCTTAATAATAACTTTCGCAAAACGTAACTAATTAAATTATTTTAACTTTATTCCGTTCTTATTCTCCCTAGAGAAGACGTAATCGTGGAATAAAATTAAATAAATGGATAGATTGTAATATCGGTTACTAAGCTTTACTAAGCCCTAACCTTCTTACAGATTGCCTTATTATGCCCTTATCGACGATTATTCTTGACCGAATTCTGGACGGTTTTCGTAATCCGGAGCAGCCGGATAAATTATCGTTCGTAATTTTCCTCGTATCGAATTAAAAGTTAAATTTCGAAGTTTTTAAGCTTTTTGTTACTTATATCCAGTTTTCCTAGTAGTTCCTTTATACGGTCGATATTTTCCATTATAAAATTGTTTAATTTTTAATTGCTTTTATTTGTATAAATTAAATCGTATCTGAGGATTAAAAGTAAAATCCGATCTTTTTGGGAAAGGTTGGTTGGATTAACGGAGGTGTTAATATTTTTAGTTCGTTTTAAAGTTTTATTAAACTTAAGGATTTTAAAAAAAATGTTTTCCGTAAAGATTTTATAGTTACGGAATACCGGTATTTTGTAATAGGAATTGCCCGGTATATTTCAGTTATTTTAATTAATAAGGATTTAAGAAATCGTAAAATCGATTAAGGTTGAAATCGTGGGATTAGTAAAAGGTTACAAAGTAGTTATTTTATACGGACTTAAGGTTTACCGCGAAAAACTTAACATTTTTTAAATTATTATCTGTATTTTAAAAGATTCCTTTTACCGAACTAGCTAAAGGGTATAAAGTTTATCAGGGTCGAAGTTTATCGGTATTACGTAATAGTTAATTTCGGAATAAGGCTTTTCGTAATCGAAACGTATAATTTATTATTACCGTGAAAACTATTAATAATTACCGTATTCGAAAATATTGGGTAAAGTATTTATCGTGTTAATTATTGGTATAATTATTTCGTGTTTTTGGCTTAGCCTGGATAATACGGCTTGAACTTAACGACCTTGTATTCCGTTCTTATAATTAATTTACCCTGCTAAATAATTTTTTTTATCTAGTAAAAAGTTAAAACGTTATTAACGTAACTTTACATTATTATTAAACTTTTTAAAATCCTTTTTTTTCCTTTAAATAAACGCCTAATTCGTTAAAATTATCTAAATTACTAAAGTTTAAAAAATTACTAAAAAAACTAAAAAAACAATCATAACAGCTTTTTCGTTTTCAGGAACCTTTAAATAAATTTAAAAATAACCCATCCAAATTGTCGGAATTCCTACACGTTACGCTCTTTTTTTTACATAACTTCTTTTTTTCGCTTTTTTCCTTTTTAAAAAAATTAAACTTCTTAATAAATTACCTCCTTAATTACGTTTCGCCTTTTCTTAAGAAATTAATTTTCTTTACATTATTCTCGACGGCAATAAATTTTTTTTATAAATTTCCCATCCCTTAAACGTTTCGTAAAACGTTTTTATAAATACTTACAATTCGCAAGTTCCGTATCGCCTCTAATTAAAACAATCCTTATTAAAATACGCCCATAAATTAAGATATATCTAAAAATCACTTTACGATATTATTTATTCCCTTTATTATATCGTTCTTTTTTTTATTAAAACTTTAAATCTTTAATTTTATTTTTAACCGACCTATATCTATATATTCGTACCTTAATATCCTTTTTAATCCCATTTAAATTAATACTCAAAAACGTATAAAACTTATTTAATTTTAATTAAAACTGTTATTTTTATCTAAAAATCTTATATCGGTTTTTTAACTATCGTTATTAAAAAAATAAAACTTTCTTTAAGAAAATCTCGAAAACAAGTTTTTTTTCTATTATTACGCCCATTATAAACTTTTATTCTTCTCCCTTACTGTAAAACTTTTCGTTTTAAAAAATTTCCTAATCGAAAAAAATAAATAAATTACTATTCGTATTTTTTTATCTCGCATAAAAACGAAACCTTTATTAAGTAAATTATTTTACTCAATTACAAAAAATTACCCTAAAATACGTTTTTATTATTTATTCGCCATTATTAACCATTTATTTTTCTTTAAATTAACTAAACGATTCGCTTTTAAACTTCGTACTTTTTTTATTAATTTAATTTACAAATAACTATTTCGTTTAACGTATTACGGTTATTAATTAACTAAAAAGTATTACTATATTAATAATTACAGTAATCAAATATAAAAATCTAGCAAAAGGCGCATAATTATTTTAAGAAAAATTGAAAAAATCTAAGGGCAATCGCCCTTATATATACGTTTAACTGTACAAAAAATAGTTCCTGGACAAAAGCTGTACTAGGCAGCATCTGCAGCCTAGATATACCAGCCGCGGGCACCTGAAAGCACCAATTACAGACAAAAATAAAGATAATTTTCGTAAATCTGGATATAATATTATTGGACGTTATATTAACTTTAAACGCGTTATAAAAACCGGCAAAATTTTTTTAAGCATAAAAATATAATAACGTTATATTAAACTTTCGAAATATAAAAAATATACGTATTTTAAATCTAAAAAACAAAATAAATTAAAGAGTTAAGCCTTATATAAAAATATATAAATATATAAAATATAATAATATCGTAATTAACGTAATATTTTTTAAATTTTCTTAAATAATAACTTTCGTAACCGTCGAAAATAAAAGAGCGTTTCGTTTTTATTATACACATTTAAAATAAATATTCTTGATTTTTATAATAAATAACTGTATAACCGAACTTTAAAAATTAATAACTTAAATACTTATAATTTCTTTCTTTTATTAAATTTATATAAGTTCTTTTTATTTTTCGGTATTAATAATTATTATATACGTTACTATAAAAAACCTTATTAAAAATTTAATTTTATTAAAGTTATAAATTTCTTTTTATAATACCGTATTTTACGATAATAACTCGAATAAATTCGAATTATTTGTAAAATATCTTTAAATTTTCGTATAACACCCGTTAATAATCGATATTTTAAACTAAACGTATTTAAAAAAAATTATTTAACAAATTTAGATATTTAATTAACTTTAACGCGTATCGTAATACGTTAAATTAATAATAAGTTTGTTATATTTTTAATATATTAAAGCCGGGTAAAAAACGTTTACGTATATAAATTAAAGATTCGTTCGGTAATAAATTTCTTTTTGGTTAACGTTAACTTTCGTAAATTGACAAAAATATAGGCTCTGATACGTTACCTATAATATCGGGCTTTTAAAGTAAATTCGGGGACGTTATAAAAAATATATAACTTTTTAAAACTAAATTTCGGGTTACGTTTTTAAATTTAAATAAATAAATTTATTTTAAAATTTTTTATAAAACGTTTTATATTAATAATATTAAATAATTGCTAATAAAAGTTAGATAATAAATATATTAATAAAAACGGTGCGCGAAATAATTTAGCTTACGAAATTGTATAGTACGTTATATAAATTAAAAATTTAAAATCTAATTATATTTTTTAGGAGTTATCTTATTTCCTTGGTTAAAAAAATATTATTAACACCTATCGTAAATATTATAATATTTTACTTTTTAAGTAATTTAATATATAAAAGTATAATATAACGTAATATATAAACGAATCGTTTATTTCGATTAATATTTATTAAAACGTTAATAACTTTACTAATACGTAATATATTGTAATGTAATTTTGTAATTATATTTATTACGTAATCAAGTTATAATATTTAAAGTTGTATAAAAATTTAACCGTTTTTAGAAAAGATATTATCTTGATATATATATTTATATAAATAAGTTAATTGTTTAGTAACTTAACTAATATTTAATAGAATTTTTTAATATATAATATTTAGATTTTCGAAATTATATTATATATAGTAATATATTTTTCGAATTTATATATAATGTATTCCAGGAGACATAAGAAAGCTAGTACTGATTTATAAGGCGAAAATACATATTTGATAATAACATAAATAAGTGAGGCTGATAATATTAGTTATTTTCTTATAAATAGAAACTATATTAATAATTTTAATTTAAAGTTTAACTGAATTATTTAAAGGTTTAACCTAGTTTTAGATGTTTAAAGTTATAGAAAAAATTACGTAACCGCGGCTGGCCGACTTGCATATATCCTACGTTATCTTTATAAAGTAATAATTGTTGTTAAATAAATAATGAATACGAGAATAATTAAAAATAAAATTAAACGAAACATTTAAACATTTCAATTTAATTTTATATATAAAGTAATTAATTTAACGCTTAAAACATTAAAATAACTTCCTCGAAACTTTAATAACTTTTATCGAATTATTACTAAATTTTAATTTAACTTCTTTAAACTTAATTAATACGAATTAACTTAAGCCTTAATAATACTTATTATATTATAATTTATTAAGGTATATACTATTTAAACGGAATTTAAATATACTTATATAATTTAATAATTAAAATCTACTACTTATTAAAATAACGTTTCTTTATTAATAATTAAATTAACGAAAGAAATGTTAAATGTATATTATTAAATATCAGAAGATTAAATAACATGTTTTAATTACTTTTATAATTACAGCGAAGATTATATCTTTATATAAACGATTAAAGAATTTACTATAATTTTCAGCTAATAAAAACGGTTAAAATTCTATTAACTATAAAACCGTTAAATATAAAATATTAACGTAGAACACCAGCTCGCGAGCTATATTACCTCGCGAGCCGCTTTTTGGCACTTCGCAACAACTAATCTAAATAACTCAACTATAACAAATCTAATTAATTTAAATCGATCGTATTCTTTTTCGTTAATCGTATTTATAGCTTTTTACTAAATGCACGTAATATATAAGGTTTATTACGGACGCCATATTATAATTCCTTCCTGTTAACCTATAATGCGACCGATTATCCCCCGACGTACCTAGGCCAATATTACCCTTATTTCGAATATATTATAACCGACCGATAAGAAACCGATTATCCATTAAATCCCTAACCCGTATATACGAACGTTTTTTGCCTGGCTTTATATATATGGAAAATACGTTATATTAAAAGGTTATAAGGCTTTGTTATTAAACGCGTTATAAGGCTGCGGGGCGAGGCTGTAATGTTCGTTAAGGCGCGTCGTAGGGCGTATCGTAGGGCGTATCGTAGGATTTGTCGCGGAATTTGTCGGAGCAGCAATTCGACTTACGTATATAAAATTGTTAAAATAAGGAATTCCAATTAAAAAGAATATTTATTATATACGATAAATAAGTTTTTTAACTGTTAAAAGGGGTAATGGTAAAAAAGCGGTATTAATAGCTGTTAATAGTAACCGTCGCATACGAATTAGAAAAAACAAATGGCAATGTAGCGTTCGTAACAAGCTTTAATATAATACGTATATTTATTTAAAAGCTGTAAATATAGTTAGCGAAATGGAATACCGTCGATTAAATTAATTGGATCTGTTATAGTTAAGTTATTTGGATTAATTGTTGCGAAGTGCCAAAAAGCGGCTTGCGAGGTGGTGTGGCTTGCGAGCTGGTATTCTACGTTATACTTAATAACTAATATATTTTATTAATGTTAACTTTATTATATTATAATCTATACTACGCTATATAAATATATATAATTTTTAATTACGAAAAATCGTCAAGGAGAATTTAATTAAACTAAACTATACGTTAATAAACGATATATTAATAAATTAATTAAACTCGTATAACGCGAAAATATTAAATATTTTAAACAGTAATTAAATTAATAACTTTTACGACAAATTTTAAACGGCGGAATTTTATATTTACAAATGATTTCTTTTTAAAAGAAATAATTAATTAGCGGAAGCTAATCGCCGGACAAGGGGTAGAATAAAAATCTATGGCTTTGCGGGAAAGGTATAGCAGTTAATACTATATATACTTTAAAGCGCTAAAAGAGTATATCAATTAAAAAGTCTACTTTTAATAGAAAAGTATATGTTTTATTATTAAGATATATACAAGCTTCATAAGTATAAAAAATATACGTAATTATCTAAATAAATTACTAGGTTTTATATTCTCTATATTTTAAGTACATTTAGTATAAAATATTATAAAGAGTATTAATAATATTATTATATATATTTTAATAAAGCCTATAACTAAGAACTATAAAAAGAAAATTTAAAATAATGGGATAGCAAAATACGAAGACTAGAGATTTAATATAAATTTAATATAATTATTATAAAATATTAGAAATATATATTTTAACGGAAAACTAGTAAAGTAAAACCTTTATATACTTTATTAAATTTTAATTATCTATAAATAAGTTCTTGTTATTTATCTTGGTAATATAATCTTAAAAATTATTATACTATAAAAGTAATAACTTAATAATACAAAGCATAATTTTTATAATAGCTTTTTTTAATATATCTCCTTATTAGAAATCTATTATTAAACTAAATATATTAATAAGTTTAAAGGGTTTAAAATAGTAGAAATATAACGAATTAAGTACTTAAATAATATAGTATAATACGTAGCTAAATTAAACGAAATCTGTAAATAGAAAAATAAATTATGAAAATAATTATTATAAGATTTAAAAGTATTTCGTAATTTATTCGATAGTAGAAGATTAAAATTACGTAATATATTAGTATAAAGAAGTTTAAAATAATATTAATAATAATAATATATAAAATGATAATTAATAGTAAAGAATATAAAATATTTAAATAAGCTTAATTAAAAATAAAACCAAATACATAATCAAATATTATATTATATAAATTTTAACTGATTTAGATAAACTAAGATATTAATAAAAAATAATAATATTAATAATTAATATACTAATTATTATAGTTAATATATTTAAAATGGTAGAAATTAAGAAATTTAGAGACTTTAATTTCGAAAACGATTATTATATAATATTAACAGCTTTTAATTTAAATCGGCTATATAATTTAAATAGCTTAATAAATCAAGTTTAACACTAAGTATATTATAATTTCTTTTTATAATAAACCGTAAATATACTTAAAATAACTATATGATAATTTATTTAAAAGTTTAATAAATTAAACGCATAAAATATATACGTAAATCTAAATATAAAATACATATAGTTTATAGTACCGGATTACTATATAACTCACCGGCTAATTAGAATTATAAATAATATAATGAATTTTAATTTTTTTAAATACAATTTAATTCGAAATAGCGAAAATAATGGGTTTAAAAATAAATCTTTATAAATAGTAGCTAACTGTAAAATAATTTATTGTTAGTATACAAGGTTATTAGGTTTAAGCTATATTATTTACGCGGGATTTAAAGTTATTATAAAAGGTTAACCTTTAATTAATATTATTAATTAAATAAAATAGTTAATTTATATTTAAATAAAATATATATTTCTTTAATAAGACTTATAGTAATATAAATTATTTATTTATAAAATTAAACTTAATTTTTATGAATTATTACTATTAAGAATTAAATATTTAATTTTTTATTAATAATTTCTAGTCTTTAAAATAAAAATCGTTTAAAAAATTATTAAATAATAAACAAAATACTATAAAAGAAACGGCCTCGATAAATAAGCGGATTAAAACTTTTATTATTATAAGTATTTAACTTAATATATATAATATTAATATAAATAATATTAATATATAAGGTAAAGTGCTATTATAATATCTAGTTATATACATACATACAGCTAATCCGTTTATTATATATATATACATAAATAGTTCTATATAAACACAACCGGGAAACACCTTTTAAAAACTATCCTTTTTTAGCTAAGGGTCGGAAAAACGTAATACGGGTTATATAATACGGCAACTAATAGTAAAATATACCCGATTAATTAATTAATTCCTAACGCCCCTAATCGTAACTAATCTTACCAGTTACCCCTTAATTATCGCTAATACAGTAACGGAACCGAAGCCTTAATTGGTCGGCTCCTTTAGGCTAGCGCTACCTAAAGGAATAATAGCTCAAGCTGGATTTAAACCACCTATCTCTTAAGATTAACCGAACCAAAATGCCCAAACCTGTCGCAATTAAAAGAGATACCCAGGCTCGCGATTACTGAGCCATTAGGCCATAATATTAATATAAATACTATATTTTTTTAAATAAAATTTAATTATAAACAGTCTAGTTTTATATATAATATTCCTTTCCTTAAAGAAATGTAACCTTGTAATTAAATTAAACAAATTTATAAATTATAATATTTCGATTATTAAGCTTTATTAAACCTTAACCTTTTTGCAAACTGCCTAGTTATGCCTTTATCGACAACTATTCTTAACGGAATTCTAAACGGTTTTCGTAATCCGGAGCAGCTGGATAAATTATTCTTTGTAATTTTTTATATATCGATTTAAAAGTTGAACTTCGACGATTTTAAACCCGTTATCGTTATTTTTTAGTTTTGCTAATAATTCCTTTATAAGCTGGATATTTTTTAGTATAGATTTACGTAAAAATCGATTATTTTAATTATTTTAAATTAAATCGTTTTTAAAAATTAAAAGTAAATTTAATTTTGTTGGGAAAAGTTATTAATATCGATACAGGTATCGATATATTTTATTCGGCCGATTATTTTATTTAAATTAAGTAATATAATCGAAACCGTTTCCGTAAATATTTCGAAAATACGGTATATTAAGACTTTATATTCGGATTTAACCGGTATATTTTAATTACTTTACTTAATAAAAGTTTAAAAAGCCGTACGATTAATTAAAGGTAAAGAAATAGTAAAACTAGCGAAAGGTTATAAAGTAGCTGTTTTATACGGATTTAAAGTTTACCTTAAAAACCTTAATATCTGTTAAGTTAATAAGATTCCTCCTATTAAACTTATTAAAGAGCATAAGGTTTATTAGGGTCTAAACTTGCCAGCATTGCGCAAATAAGCCTTTTAAGCCGATATTAATCGAGAAATTACGTACTTACGAGGATTTAACAGTCGGTTTCGAAATAAGGCTTTTTATAACCGAGATATAATTTATCGTTATAATAAAGATTATTAATAATTACCGTATTTAAAAATAATATGTAAAATATTTATCGTATTAATTATTAATATAATTACTTAATATCTCTAGCTTAGCTTAGATAATATATCTTAAACTTAACGACCTTATATATATAATATTATCGAAATTATTTTAAAAGCCTACTATTACGATTAACGTACTTGAATTAATATTATCCTTAATTAGTAAAAATTCCCGTTAACCGAAAAATGAAAATATCGAATGAATATTAAACTTAAATAGATAAAGGATTTTTATTCGGCAGTAATATATTATAAATATAACGAATTTATTATTTATATAACTCCTTATAAAACATCGGAATGGATTAAACGTTTATTGCTAAAAATTAAAAGAAAATTTAAAATATATTTTAAAATATAAAAAAGTTTTATACGAAAATTTAAACGTATTTTATAATCAATTTAAATATGTTCGGATTATAATTATAAAATATAATATCGTAAAAAGAAGATTTACTACTTTGATAAAAAGAGGTTTTTAATAGATTTCTTTATCGTAACAAGTATAATAATTATAAACACTTAAAAATATAAACACCTTAAATAAGAGTAATAAGAGAAAAAAAAATAAGTTATAATAATATAAGTTATTAACTTTTACTGTTAGATCTTATTTACTTTTCTTATTTTTATTAACAAAACCTTCTTTTTTACGCTAGTTCGCCGATAACTTACTTTTATCCAATTAAAGGATTATTATAAATAAATCGGCTAAACGCTAAATAAATTAAGTTTAAAACGTTTCCTTATCGTTAACGGTTACGAAAGTTATTATTTAATCAAATTTAAGGTAAATATAAAACTAATAAAGTTATTATATGTTATATATTTACCTATTTTTCCCAGCGGTTTTAATTTCTCGATATATCTTATTTTTTCGCATTAAAACGTGTTTATTTATTATATATTAATAGTTTTATTCGGCGTTACGTTATTTATATTACTTAGAAAAACTTTGCTACCAGCTGCTATAATACGTTTAAAATTGCTATAAGAATAAATCATATTTAATTAGAATTTATAAAAACGGAATTTATTTTACATAATTCTTTTTCGAAATTACAAGTTTTTAATTATACTTATGTTAAAGGTTTCTTTATTTACTTTTATTAATTCCGTTATGTTCTTACCGGTAAAAATATTTAAAAATATTTTTAAAATAACTTAACGCAGATATTGTTTATAAAGGAGAATTAAAAATTACCAAGGTAGCTTACCGATAAAAATAATTAAATCGATTATTTTTATAATAAGAAATAAAATATTATTATCATTATATAAAATTACCTTTTTAATAAACACCTAAAAACTAGAAAAATGCGTTTTTAAAAAAAATAAAATATTAATTAAAAAACAAAGGCTCTTATAATTAAAACAATATAATAATAAAAGATATAATTAATTTAACGTAAGTTATTACGTTATTACGGATTATTAAAAACCGATTTCTTTTATTATATAAATTAGTCGGTTATATAATATATTAAATTAAATTTTTATTTAATATAGTACCAAATTTATATTAGAATTAATAATAATATTTGATTTTTATATATATTTATTATTTAATACAAATTCTATGTAATATTCGATTGTTTATCTTATTATCGCCTATTTTATTTCCGGTTTTTCTAATATATTTACAGTTATTTTAATACTGTCGGCAGATGTGATGATTTATTGTTAGAGCGTTAAAAGGATCAAAAGGGCTTTGATTTGTGGCCCTAGAATTGCAAGGACAAAGGAGCTGGAGGCTATATCTAGTTGCTCTCCCCCCCAGTTGGAAATGAGGAACCTAGAACCAGGAAACACAGAACAACAGCCTGAAGAATGCAACACAATTTGCCTACAAATACTAGATAATATTTTAATAACTTAATAGTTATAAACTTAGGTATTTCTTCTTAGTTACTATAACTTAAATACCTTGCTTTAATTAAGTTTAAGAAATTATCATTTTAAAGTTAACTTAAAATACCGGTTTATAAATAATATTATCTTAGAAATATATTAACTTTAAAGCTTTCGGCTCAGTTATTATATCAGCGATAACTAGAGCGGTTAGAAGCTTTAGCAACTAATTAATTAAATTCCTCGTATACGTAATTATCGCTAGTTATCGTATATTAAAAGCTGTATTACGTTTTTTATTCGGCCTTATTAAAAAGGAAGGGTTTTTAAAAGGTGTTTTTCGGGTACGCTATATAATTCTTTATATACGTAATTAATAAAATAGATTAACTATATACTATATATATATAACTAGATAATCGAATAGTTTTATATTATATACTAACTTATAATCTTAAATTTAAATATATAAAAACTTATTTTTTTTAGTTTAATTTTAATAATATTTATATAGAAAAAACTTTTTAATTAAAAATTACTACTTTGTAATATAAGTAGGGTTTTAGAAAAATGTAATATATATATATATATTTATAACGGCCTAATGGCTTAGTGGTTGCGAGCCTGGGTGTCTTTTTCAATTGCGACAGGCTTGGGTACCCTGTTACGGTTGGGCGTAAAAGACAGTTGGTTCAAATTTAACTTGGGCCGCTGTTCCTTTAGGTAACGCCAGCCTAAAGGAGCTAAACTATGGGGCTTCGGTTCCGCCACCGTGTCGGCGACAATTAAGGGGTGGCTGGTGGGACCAGTTACGATTAGGGGCGTTGGGAACCAATTAATCAATCGGGTGTATTTATCGTTAGTTGCCGTATCACATAACCCGCATTACGTTTTTCCGGCCTTTGGCCAAGAAGGGACGGTTTTTAGGGGGTGCTCCCCGGTCGCGTTTATGCAGAACCATTTGTATGTACATATATGTAATGAACGGATCAGCTTGTATATAGCTAGATACCACAATGGCACTTTACCTTGCATATATATTTACAACTAATAATAATAATAATAATAATAAAGTATTAAATCGTTTAAGAATATAAACTTAATATATTTTAATTAATTTATTATTTTATCGATATTATAGTTAAATTTATTATAATAAATTATTATTTAATTAAGGTAATTATATCTATAAATAACGTATTTATATAAAACGTTATCTTTAGTTTATTACTTTATTATTATTAAAATTAT
The DNA here is from genome assembly GCA_004155055.1 of Monosporascus sp. CRB-8-3. Taxonomy (NCBI): domain Eukaryota; kingdom Fungi; phylum Ascomycota; class Sordariomycetes; order Xylariales; genus Monosporascus; species Monosporascus sp. CRB-8-3. The sequence goes on from QJNZ01000072.1 coordinate 64,822, forward strand.
AATTTATAAAAAGGTTATTTTTTTTCTAAAATAAACGTAATCGTACAACTTATTAAAATAAATTAATACATTATATTATTTTAATTACTACGCTTTATTAAAATTTAACCCTTTTAAAATCGTCTTATTTTAAAATAACTCTAAATTACCTACTTTTATAAGGTTTTATCGATAACGATTTTAACGGAATTTTAAATAATTTCTATAATCCAAAACAACCGATAAATTAGAGTTCATAATTTTTCTTATATTAATTTAAAAGTTTAATCTTAATGTTTTTAAACCAGTTATAGTTATTTTTTAAATTTGCTAATAAATTTTCTATAAGGTAAATATTTTTTAGTATAAATTTACGTAAAAACCGATTATTTATATTATTACGAATTAAATCTTATCCGACAATTAAAAATAAAATCCGATTCTTTTTTAAAAAAAAGTTATTAATATTAATAAAGATATCGATAAATAGTATTTATTCGATTAATTTATTTAAATTAAATAATAAAATCGAAATCGTTTCTGTTAAGGTTTCGGAAATACGAAATGTTAACACTTAATATTCGGATTTAACGAATATATTTTAGTTATTTTAATTAATAAGCGATCGAAATTGAAAACAGAATCGCTGGTTTAAACTGCCTAACCTTTTTTCCTCGGGAATAGTTAAAATTTTTAATAGTAAAACTAGTAAAGAGTCACTAAGCTATCTTATACGGACTTAAGATTTACCGCTAAAAGCTTAAGATCTCTTAAATTATTATTTATTTTTTAAAAGATTTCCCTTACCGAATTAACTAAAAGGTATAAGGTTTATTAAGATTAAGTCTTGTCGGTTTTACGTAATAATTGGTATCGGAATAAAGCTTTTTAATAATAAAACATAGAGTTTATTTTAATAGTAAAAAATAATATTCGTTAATGTATTCGAAAATATTAAGCATAGTATTTATTATGTTAATTATAAATGTAATCATGTCGTATCTTTAGTTTAAGCCGAATAATAGGGCTTAAATTTACTTAATCTCATATTATTATTTAATATTTTATTATAATAATTTTAATTTTTAATAATATAATAATTACGATTTTAAATATTATTTTAATTCTTATAAATTTAATAACTTAATTATAATTAAGGGTAAAAATAGTAAATTCTAATTTAATTTAAAAGGTTATTTAATATTTAGCTTTAATTTAAAATATTAACTTATAATTCTAATTTTAATATTATATCGATAACATTTAAAATAATTAAAAACTTAAAAAAAATAATTAAACGTTTTAACAATAAAATCCTCTATTACTATATTTAAAGCGTATAATTCGTTTTTATTTAATAGTATTAAGAATGTTTCAAAAAGTACTTTTTAGTTACGTTATATTATAATATATATTCGTAGTTAATAAAATAAAATATTTTAATACCTTATACGCTGAATAGAACTTATTTAAAAGAGTAATAAATTAAATTCTTTATGATAAAACCTTTTAATTATTTTCTTTTAAATGTACGTATTATATATGAATTTATTATAAATATGTTTATTTATTGCTATAATGAGAATTTTTATAATTATTATTTATCCTTATTTCTTTTAACTTTAAAATATATTTATTATATAATCTTTTTAAAAAGCTTACGATTCTCTTATACTTATTAATAAGTTATTTTAATAATATTTTATATCATTTTAATAAACATGAAATTATAGAATTAATAATAATAAATAAAATCATTAGTAATATAAATATTATTAAAGAAATATTTATTTAAAAAATACCTTTTATATATACAAGGTAAAATTAAATATTATAAGTTAATATACTAAATTTAAACGTGTTATTAAAACTGGAAATAAAGATTTCCTTAATAATATACGTAATATTACTAGAAAAAGAAATTTCCGATATATAATTAATAACAACATTTTAATACGAAAGAAATAATAGGTTAAAACTTTTAAATTTGTTAATAAAACTAAATAAATATAGAATACGTAGTAAGAATTATAGCTTAAGAGTAGTTTTAAAATCTTTTCGAAAATAATTATAGTAACTTTAAAAAGAAATATAAAAAGAGTCTCGAATATTTACTATTATATTAAATTATATAAAGCAGTTATAATATTAAATATAAGATGTTTTTAAACTAGCAGAAAAATAAGTGTAATATCTTTTTTATTTGTATATATAAGTTATACTTGGTAATTTATATAATTTTATTAAGATATATAATAATATAAATAATACCGATTTTTATATTATAACCTATTTTTTATCATAATATTTCGTAATTTTTCATTTTAACATTTTAACCTTTAACTAGTATTTAAAACTACTTATTTATACGTAATTCGAAATACCGCTTAAAAACGTAGTAAGCGTAGAAAAATTAAATAAAAACTAGGCTCGATATTAAAAATCTAATAATAATAGCAGTAATTATATTACCTGATTTATAAAAAAGGTATTACGAGTATTTATAAATTATTTCGAAAAAAAGTATTTAAAAATATAACGGATTATATTTAAATACTAAGCGGAAAAGATATATTAACGTAATTAATATATTATATAACTAGTTAAAAACTAGTACGAATAAATAAATTATATCGTTGTTTAATAACTAAATTTAATTAAAGATTAATAACGAAAATATTTAAAACTTAATAAGAAAAAAATATAAATTTCATAATTACGTTAACGAAATAATTACTATAATTTAAAAAAACGGTTAAATAGAAATCTTTAAGTTTTAAAATCTTATAAAGGGGTTTATTAAATATTAAATAAACACTGTAAGAAAAATAAATAATATATATGTTAATTAAAATATTTCGAGTTTAAAAATAATAATAAACTTTATTTTAATAATAGGATTAAATAGTAAATATAATAATAGCTTTATAAGTAATTTTGGCCTAATAGCTTAATGGTTGCGAACCTGGGTGTCTTTTTCAATTGCGACAGGCTTGGGTACCTTGTTGCGGTTAGGCGCAAAAGACAGTTGGTTCAAATCCAGCTTGGGCCGCCGTTTTTTTAGGTGACGCCAGCCTAAAAGAGCTAAACCATGGGCTTCGGCTCCGTTACCGTGGCGGCGACAATTAAGGGGTGGCTGGGGGCTTTAAAACCAGTTACGATTAGGGGCGTTAGGAACCAATTAATTAATCGGGTGTATTTATCGTTAGTTGCCGTGTTATATAACCCGTATTGCGTTTTTCCGGCCCTTAGCTAAAAAGGGACGGTTTTTAAGGAGGTGTTTCCCGGTTACGTTTGTACGGAATTATTTATGTACGTATATGTAGTGAACGGATCGGCTTGTATATAACTAGATACCATAATAGCACTTTACCTTATAAGTAATTTTATAAATAATTTATTATCGAAACGGCATTGTAATTAAATTTACTTATATTAATAGAATTATATATATCGCCGTTATTATTACGAATATAAAAAAGTCTTATAATAATCGTTACCGGTTAGATAAAAGGTACCGATATTATTATAGTATTAAGTTTAACTCATCAATTAAAATTAAGATAAAGTTAAAAGATTTTAAAGTCTTTCTTAGAAATAATATAATATATATATATCTATTTTTTTTTTTTACTTAGTATTATATTTATAAATTTAATATTGGCCTTTTATAATATAATAATAATACAATTAAGCTAACGACTTCTTTATTTAAATAATAAAAATAAACCTGTTAAATTTTACGATAATGTTTATATTATATTAATTATTTTCGAAAATCCTTTTAATTTTTATTTTATTTTTAACATTTATAAGCGCTTAGTTATTTCCCTAACTAGTAGTATCGTTTATATGCTTAAACTATTTTATTTACTATTATATCGCTATTACGTTTTAATTACGGTTAATCTCTTATTATTTTTAAATAACTGTTAATAAATATAAGTTCTTATTTAAGTTATGTTATAAAGTATAGCTTAAAGAATTATAGCGGAATATATCGCCGAATTAAATAAATATAACCATATAGTTTACGCTCTTTCTGTTAAACTTTAAATTTACCGCTAGTAATTTTTAACTTAAAAAAACTAACGAAACTCGAAACTTTTAATAAATAAACGCTTTTTATTTAAAGTATCTTATCGTTAATTACTGTTTATATCTTATAATATAATACTGTCTTAAATATATATTAAAATAAACTTTTATTATAATATATTTTAATTATTAACGTATTGCTAAAACTTTTAAATATTAAAATAACTGTTATTTTAATAAAAACGCATTAAAAAACTATCTTAATTAGTGAAATAATAATTTTTATACAGTTTTTATCAGCAAGGTTTTACTTAATTCGATAATAAAACTTTGCTTTTTAACTTATAATAAATATTTATAGTTATTATAAATTTAATAATACTAATTTAATAAATTCTTATTAGTTTTATATATTAACGTTATTAAATTATTATTTTACCTTATATTTATATATAATAAGCATAAATATTTTAAGTATATACTAAAGAAATAAAAAGAATCAGCTTTGTTTCTATTTTTAATTTTATTTTATTATTAAATATCGATGTAAACAATAAATTAAAAAATTTATTATAATAATATAATATATAGAAAGAAAAATTTCTCGAAAGAAATAATAATGTTATAATATTTAACCCCCTGCTATAATTAAGCGTAAGGGACAGCTGGTTCGAATCTAACTTGGAATACCGGTTTCTAAGTAGCGCTAGCCTAGAAACAGACTAACCATGGAGCTTCGGCTCCGCCACTATGTCGGCGATAACTGGAGCGCTTAAGGGCTCTAGAAACTAACTAATCGAATTAATCGTATACGTAATTATCGCTAATTACGGTGTTTTAAAACTCGCATTAAGTTTTTCCGATCCTTATTAAAAAGAAACGGGTTTTAAAAAGTGCTTTCCGATTGCGTTTATATAATCCTTTATATAGGTATTTATTAAAGAAGTTACTTTTATATATATATATATAGTTAAATACTTAAATAATACTAATATTATATAATATTAACCTGAATCTATTAATTAAAATTGATATAAAACTAAAGAAATTTAAGTAATCTTTTAAAAACGATATAATATATATAAAGCGTTATTTTTAAACTTATTTTTAAGTTATTTAACTTATTACTCTGTCTTATAATTTTAGAAATTAAATTAATATTATTTATTTATTAAGCCGGTTATTATGCAAGGCTGTTAGGTTTAGGCTGTATTATCCAGGCTGAGTTAAAGATACGAAGTAATTATACTAATAATTAATACGATAAATTCTTTATCCAGTATTTTCGAATACCGTAACTATTAATAGTTTTTACGGTAATAATAGATTGGACGCCTCGGTTATAAAAAAAAGCCGGTTATTATAATAACTATATTTAAAATCTTAAGCCTTTTAAAAAAATAAAAAATAAAAATTATATAATTAGAAAAGTATTAATTAATTATAATTCGTTTTAAAAGATCTTTTTATACGCTAAAATTTAATTATAATATCGGTTTTAAACGTTTAATAAGTTATTATAATAAATTTAAAATATTTCTTAACGTTAATATAAAGTTATTAGGTTTAAGCCGTATTATCTAGGCTAAGCTAAAAATACAAAGTAATTATATTAATAATTAATACGATAAATACTTTACCTAATATTTTCGAATACGGTAATTATTACTAATTTTAACGGTAATAATAAATTATACGCCTCGGTTACGAAAAGCCTTATCCCGAAACCGATTGCGTAATGCCGACAAGCTTCGACCCTGATAAACCTTATGTTTTCTGGCTGGTTCGGCAGGGGGAATTTCCTGGAGTACAGATAATAACTTAGAAGATGTTAAACTTTTCGCGGTAAACCTTAAGTCCGTATAAAATAGCTACTTTGCGACTTTTTACCAGTTCTACGATAGCCACCTTTAATTTCGATCGATTTTACGACTTTTCGAATTCTTATTAATTAAAATAATTAAAATATGCCGGGTAATTTTTGTTACAAATTACCGGTATTCCGTAGTTATAAAATCTTTACGGAAAATATTTTCCTTAAAGTCCTTAAATTTAATAAAACTTTAAAACGAATTAAAAATATTAATACCTCCGTCGATTTAACCGATTTTTCTTAAAAAAATCAAATTTTGTTTTTAATTTTCGGATACGATTTAATTTATACAAATAGAATTAATTAAAAATTAAACAATTTTATGGTAAAAAATATTAACCGTATAAAGGAATTATTAGAAAAACTAAATATAGGCGGTAATGGGTTTAAAAATTTTTAAGTTTAACTTTTAGCTCGATATAATCTGGAAAATTACGAGAGATAATTTATCCGGCTGTTCCGAATTGCGAAAACCGTCCAAAATTCGATTAAGAATAGTCGTCGATAGGGGCTGTAAGAAGGTTAGGGCTTGGTAAAGCTTAGCAACCGATAGTATAATCTATTTATTTTCTTAACGTTAATAAATAATTTATTCTTTTTAATATTATTTAAAATAAAAACTATAAAAATGTCGCTAGTTAAAAGTTATAAATAAAAAAAACTTTTTACTAGTATTAAAATTCGATTATTAACTAGATTTAAAACGACCTTTTTATTTAAATTTCGAGTTAGAAATAATAAGAGAATTAAGGGTAAAAGATTTTAAAACGTAAAGTTACAACGTAAATAATAATTGAAAATTGTCTACCTTTTAAAAGATTCTCCTTGCCGAACCAGCTAAAGGGCATAAGGTTTATCAGGTTCGAAGTTTGTCGGCATTACGCAAATAAACCTCCTAGTAAACATTAATCGAGAAATTACGTATTTACGGAAACCCAGCAGTCGGTTTCGAAATAAATCTTTTCGTAACCGAAACGTACAATTTATTATTACCGTAAAAATTATTAATAATTACCGTATTCGAAAATATTAGGTAAAGTATATATCGTATTAATTATTAATATAATTATTTTATATTTTTAATTTAGCCTAAATTATACGGCTTAAACCTAATAACTTTACAAATAATAATTAAAATAATTAACTTATATATAATAAAAAGTAAAGCTTTTACTTTTTACTATAATAAATACGATTATAAAACTAAGACTTACTTAAAAAAATTAAAAAATAAGATAGAAAATAATAAAAATAGCGTAAAGTTTAAATTTAATACGTCGAAATGTACGCTATTTTAGCGGCTTAATAGTGTAATATAAATAGGTTCTTAAACGCATTAAGCCAGTTATTAATAAATAAAAAGCGATAAAACGGAAACTTAAAGATTTAAAGATACGTACGATATTAAAAACAACTTTAAATACTATAAAACGTAGAAAGATATATATAATAACTAAAGAAATTAAAGATAAAAGGTTTTTAAAATAACGAAAAAAAAATAAACGTAATAGCTGTATTATATATATATATATATATACACTCTGGGCCTAGTTTCTTTTATAACGTTTTCAATATCTTAGATTAATTAAAAAAAATATTTCGAATTATAACGGGTTTACTTATATATTTTTTTAATCTATTTAATTTTTTATTTTATAAGATTTATTTAAAAGTCACTTTTTAATACCGATAGTAAATAACAATTAATAGTTTTTAATATTATTAATTATCTTTAATCTTTTTACCGTTTAATTTGTTTATTTCTTTACTATTTTTACTATTAATAATAATTATAGTTATTCTTATAAATATCGCATTAAAACTTTAATTAGTCGACGTTATAAATATTATTTTCGTAGTATTATATTTTTTACAAATTCTATAAATATATTTTAGGTGTAAACAAAATATTTTTAAATTTTCTTTTACTTAGTATAATTATACTTAAAATCTATTTCGATATATATCGTATTACGTTATATAAGAGGTGAATCCGCTCTATTATTAATGTATTAAAGCCGGACAGAAAATATTAACGTATTTAAGATAACGACTTTTTATAAATTGATATCTTTTAGTCGCTAATACACTTTTAATATTCTTTCTTAATTTAAACAACTAAGGTTATTTTAATCTTTTTATAAGAGGTTTTATAATATTAATATTATAAAAAATTCTCGTATATACTATTAATATAAATATAGGTCGTAAAGTTTTCATATATCTTTATATTAATATATATTTAAACTTTTAAATAAGTATAAATTTAATATAAATTTAAAAGTTATATTATATCTTTAAAATGGTTTTATTAAATATAGATTACTCTAATAGCTTAAGTAAAGAATTAACTAAGATTAAAATAGTTCTTAATTTAAAAAACTGCATATTTTAATATATAAAAATTATTTTTAAAATTGTTTAAAGAATTTTCCTTATAAATAATAAAATATGATAATAATATCGATATAGCTAATATTAGAAAACAAGCATAAGTATTATTATTATATATCTTATAAATTTGTAGTCCTAATTAACAGATTAATATCTAAATTATTAATATTTTTTTATCTACGTATTGTAACGGCCGTGGCAATTGGCACAAGCACAGACCACTTTTTCTGTACTTGTCTAGGGGTTTGGGCTCCCTTTTCTGTCTTTTGTTCTTCAGCTTAGTATTTCACAATACAGGGAGCCCATACTGGAGCTTTGCCTCTAGGACTCTATCCTGCGCCGTGATACGTATAGCTTTAATATAACTTAATAACAGAACTTATATATTCCGATTAACAGTTAGCTTTTCTTTATTTAATATATTATAGTACACCTAGCTAGCTAATTGATATCGCTATTATATATATCTCTCCGCTAAATTAAAAACTCTTTACATTTAATTCTTTTAACTATAATAAATATTTTAATAAATATAAATATAATAACGTTGTTTTAAAATTCCGTAATAACGTAATTAGTATTTATAAATACTAATTATATAATGTAAGTAATATATTTCTTATTTTTCTTTAATATAAAAGATATTAAAAATATAGCGAATATAATTATATATATATAAGTAAATACTAGCGTATTAAAAGGGTAAGAAGTTAATAAGAGGGTTATTTTAAATTAATTAAGGAGATTTATTATTTCTATTATAAGTCCATTATTATTTTTATAAAAGTTTTATTTTTTATATTAATTACTTTTAATTTTATAAGTACTACCTAGTAATATAATTCTATACAGTTATAATTATATTTATAACTATAATTCCTTAAATTTCTTTTCTTTTTTAAACTTTGTATAGTAATAATAATACCGTTAATAATATTTATAATACTTAAAGTTACGATACTTTTATCTATTATAACTACTTTAAGTTTTAAATATTATAAATAAAAGTTTATTATTATTTCGTACCGTTTTTAATATATAATACGTTATTTTAAACTAAAATTATATATATATATAATTTAATTATTAAAAAATAATTTTGTATAAAGTTTAAATTATCATTACGCCTTATAATACGTTATCTTTTATAAAATATTATTATAGTATAGATAAAATTTAATATAACTTTTAGTAATAAAAGTACATTTAAATCAATTAATTAAAAATAAATATATTTTATTAATATTTTATTAATATTTTATATAAGGGGCTTTCTAAGAGAAAACTAGGTACGAACTGGCAGATATTATTGCGTAGCTACTGCACCAAAAGACTTGTCAGCTAGCAAGGGGTGCTAAACGCACCTTAAATACGGAAAGGGTCCTTCTAATCGGAAGATATATATTCCGTTGCTGGGTTATAGAAAAGCTGTATGCGTACGAGAAATACACGTAACTTAGCCTAATATAACTATATAACTAATATTCCTTATATTTAACAATTAAAAGTCTTATTCGTTTAATTCGCGTTATTATTAATTAATTAACTGTTATTAAAACGATATAAGCTGTATATTAATAATAATTATGGATATATTTTATTAATTATAATAATAACGGTATCGTTAACGTTTTCCGTTATTTATAATAAACCTAAAAATTAAAACCGTTTTAAAGGCGAATTCCAGGTTAAAACGTACGTTTTCGATATATAGGATTATATCGATCCTAATTAGTTATTTCCGTAACTTATTAAATTAACAGAATTTAATATAATTTCGTATCCGAAATAATACATTAGTTATACGATATACATTAATACTTTAAGCGGTTTTTTAATTATATTTATATTCATCGGAAAAATTTACAAAAAAATCGATTATATTAATTATTTAACGAATACTATTAAGATAACGATTAAAAGTAAATAAGTTTATAATTAAGATTTTACGGTATATATTTATAAAGATCGTAAATACGACATTTTCCGAAAAAACAATAACGATTTTATGAAATAAATTTTAGAGTTAATATTTCCAGCAATTAAAAAAATAAGTTTTTTTTAAAAAAAAAGAATTTACGGAAATAATGCGTTAAATTGGTTAAATCCGGTAAGGTATACGATAGTAGGTTCCTAATTAATACTTAATAAAAATATTACGAAAAATCAAAGTAAGTTTCGAAATTAGCAAAAAAATTAAACGAATAAATCGTAAAATAATAAAAGATTATAACTTAAAAATAGCGATATAAAGTTTTAAAGACGAAGACGACGATTATATAAATAAATAATCTGTATATAATATTAGCTTTTATTACAAGAACTTAAACGATCATTTTCTAGATAATAAAGAAATTTAAGATTAATACCGGTATAATTAGCTATTAGGAAATAACGGTTAATATTTTAAATTACTAGATTATAATTTATTTGTAACTTATATTCAAAAATATTAAGGTAACGTTTCCGACGTTTTATAGGATATTTGCGGACCTTTTAATTAGGACGATTTTAATTAGGAGAAAATTAAGGATAACCTTTAACTGCAAAAAAAGACCTTAAGGCGTAAGCCGAAATAAGGCGGTTGTAAAAGTTTTTAAGCGGGTCGAAATAACAGTAGTAATAAGCGAAAGCGTTAAAAGTTAAACGTATAAGGAACCCGTTATAAAGTGTGTTTAAATTTTTTTTAATAAATTTTCCTAATGTTATTATATATTTTTAATAGAACCCCGGTAAATTTCCGTTTAACGATAAGATAATAATATATATTTAAGGCCGAATATTTTCCGATTAATTTTTAAAGGAAAAAATTAACCGTTTATTAAAAGGTATAAAAAATTATTTAAGAAATAAATTAATTCCTAAAAGGAATAAAACGGGTTTTAGCATATTTTTTTATTTTTAATTAACGTAATACAATAAACGTTAGTTTTTACTTTTTAAAAAATTTATTTATTTTAAACTTAAGGTTTACGATAACGTACTACACATATAAGCGAAAGATACATATAAGCGAGAAACTTTTTTCGCCATTCCAATTATTTATCTTTAATCGTCCATTTCTTAATACTAACGTTATAAAACGCCTTACAAAAAAAACGAGAATAAATTTAGCCATTTAAGTTAAAAAACGAAACCCGAAAATTAATTATAAAAAACTTAGTTCTATTTATAAAGTTCCATATTTTACTTTAATACACCGTTTTAACGGTAAATACGCCCGAACCGATATTATTTTTCCTTTACAAAAATTAATACCGACCGAAAAAAAATCGATTATTAACCGAATCCTTAACCTAAATACGCGAACGTTTCCTATCCGGCTTTAACATATTAAAAATATAGCTAATATATTACTGGCCTAACGTATTACGGAACGTATCGGAATTAACTAGGCGTCGAACTTTATTAAACGGCAAAAAAAACTTTAAACGCGTTTAAATCGGAAAATTAATTATTAACGGATTTTATCCGAAAATCCAGAAATATTTCGTAAGTAGTTTAAGTTTATTCGGGTTATAATTGCGAAGTACGGTATCGTAAAAAAAGATATTTATAACTTCGATAAAACTGGATTTTTGATAAGGCTTCTTATAGTAACGGGCATAATAATTACCAGTACCGAAAAACGTAAAAAACTTAAATAAATTTAATAAAAGAATAAAAAATAAATTATAATTATTTAGGCTATTAATTCCCAAAATTAAGCTATACCGTTATTTGTTATTATAATAAGGAAAAATTATTTTAAATTTTAATATTACGATAACTTATTATTAATAACCGATTAAAAAATTATATTAAATAATAATAACTAAATAACAAATAAATTAAATTTAAAATAAATTTAGCATTTTAATAAATATATTCGGACGCGTACGAAAAGTTCGAAACGTTTTTTTATCTTTGACGGTTATAAAAGCCATTATTCGATAAAATTCGAAAAATATTACGCTAGTTACGACATTATTACGTTTTACATACCCGCGTATTTTTCGTACCGATTTTAACCTTTTAATATATTTTATTTTTCTATTTTAAAACGTGCTTATTTGCGGTATATCGAAAATTTAATACGATACTATCATACTTATATTGCTAAAAAAAATTTTTTCGCCGGCTTTTACGATACGTTCTAAACTGCCATAACGTCCGATAACATCAAATCTAAATTCGTAAAAACTGGCTTTATTTTATTCAATCCTAATAACGTCCTTTCCGAATTCGAAATTCCTCTAATTATACCTACGTTAATTATCTCCCCGTTAACCTTTACCGGTTCTACTTCCCCGCCTGCAAAAACCCCTAAAAATATCCGTAAAGCAATAAAACAAAAACGTTATTTGTAAAAGAAAATTAAAAATTATTAAAATAACTCGTTAACAAAAATATTTAAATCGGTTAATCTTATAACAAAAGGTTATATATTATTATTATATAAAACCTCTTTTCTCCGGAAAAAAAACGTTTAATTACGTAAAACGAATTACATTTTAAGCAAACGTTACAGAACTAAAAATAAACGTCTTTAAAAAAAAACATTTATTATACAAAAAAAACAAACTCTTTTAGCCCAAAAAAAAAAGGTAATAAAAAAATATAGCCAACAATAATTAGGGGGGGTTATCGTAAAAAGGTTAAAACGAAAAAACGGAAATATAACGTCTACGGCAAGCCCGGACATAATGCGCGTACTTATAAAAAAGTTATAAATATATCTAGTTAAAAAAAATCCGATTAATTTGAATTAATACGATATATTATTATTAAGTTATTTGAATTTGTTATTGCGGAATGCCAAAAAGCGGCTCGCTTATATATGTCTCTCGCTTATATGTATAGCACGTTATATATTTTTAATTTTATTAGTAAATTTCTAAATTTTAGATAAACCGTATAAAATAACGGGATATACGTAAATAATAGTTTCGTTCCGATTAAAAAATACGGAAAGGTTAACGTAATATTTCGAAGTTTTAACGGTACGAAAGAATTACGTTTATATAATATAACTTAATATCTTTCCGGTAGCTCCGGAAAAAAAAGTACTGGTAAAATAATCGAAAAATTAATAATTTTATTTAAAATAAGTATAATTAAATAATTATTACGTTAATAAATAAATTTAATTAATTCGTTATTAAAAAATATTAACGTAATAGTTATTTATATAGCCTTTATAACTTATAAATAAAGCGTTAATTTATAAATAACGAAATTATTACGGACCGGTAACGGCATTATATAATATTTAAGATTAAGTTATTTAGAACCCGAAATAATTATTAGGTTACGATTTTATATAAAAGGAATCCGCCTAAAAAATTTTATAACAGTCGAATGTTAAGTATATAATAAAATAAAGGCCAAAAGATAGATACGTTACCAGCTTAAAGAGGAAATTTCTTAATTAAGTTAAAAAATTATTATTAATTTTATAAATTTCGAAAAAAACGTAAAAAAATATAAATACGTTATATTCGTTATTAATAGGTACTTAGGTTTTATCTAGAATATTTACCTTAAAAACCGAAAACAAAATATATTAATTATAACGTTGGAATATTTTTTAAAGCGATTTGCTATTTGCGCAGTGACCTACAATTTACACCTGTCAGCCACCTGCCACAGCGCTGCCACCTGTTATATCAACTGTATGCAATTGCAATTACTGCCTTTAATCCTTTGATTTTTTTCAAATTACTTCGCATAACAACAACAACAACATTACCATTATCATTACAACACCTAGAATGGCGATAACCTCAACCGCCACGGCTGCCTTGGACCTTAAACGCCGTCAGCAAAAACTTATTACTGCTACGTACCGTCCTTAATACGTAACAAATCATTTCGAACTGGAACCAGGCGTATCGGTACCCAACTTAGCTATGGCTGATACGATTAATCTAACTAACGATAATTAGCTGCTATATGGGTATTAAACGCTTTAGAACGCGTTAATTCTAAGAAATATTATTGTAATATAGCTAAAGTTTATTATAAGTCTTCTTAATAAGGGTGCACCTTAATAAATCAATTGAAAATAGGTATACTTTACATAAGGGGGTCTCTAAGGGAAGATTGGGTGCGAACTGGCAGGTGTGCCAGGTGTATGCCAGGTGGAAGTAGGCCACTGCGCAAATAGCAAATATCTTTTTAAAAGTCTTAAAAAACCAGGATAAAGTTTTTTTATAGGTAATTAAATATAATAACGAAATTTTAAAAAATTACTAATTTCGAAATATATTACAATCGCCTCCTTTTAATATTAAATTAAGCATTTAACACCGCATACCCAGGTTTAAAACGGGGGTATAAAATATTTAAAGGGTATAATTAAGAAAAAAACGACTGTAATACGGAATAGCTTTAAATTACCTTCGTTCCTAATTGTATATATCTTTAAAATAATAGTATATCTATATAACCGTATTTTTAAATATGTACTTTTTTGGCAAAGCCTATATAAAATTTATTACATTTACCTAGCGTATAAAAATAGCGTTATAATACTTAATCGGAAGCTATAATAAGTTTACTTGCAAGTATATAACTATATAGCTTACGTTATAATAATTACCGTTATAAATAAAAAATAAAAATATTAAAAATTAAATCCTAAAACATAAATTAATTTTTAAATCGGTTACCGATTTTTAAATATTTACGAAATTTAGAACCTATTAATTAACAAAGTTATTATTATTCGAAACGTATAATTTAACGAAAAAGTTACCTTTTTAAATAATATTAAAAACTTAAAATTTAACTTTTTATACGTAATAAAAAAAAGTTACAAAAGTTATTACGACAAATAAATATACCTAATTAATATAATAACTATTTAATTTACATATAAAAAAAATAAAAACTTAAACGGAATAATTTTAAAAAAGTATTAATATAAAAAACGTACGAGATAAAAAAAGATTTATTCGTAAAGGATTAATTATTTATATACGACCATTATATTCGAACCATTTCCGTTCTTTAAACTATTATTACCATTAACGTTTATTTTAATAATTATTACGATTATTACGCCGACAGAAAAAATAAAAATAACTTTAAATTTCCCTTATTTTATTTAACCTAAAGTAATAGTAAAAACCGAAAATACCTTATAGGTAATAAACGTAAACCTTCCGTATATTCCGTATTAAAAAAATATTATCCGAAACGAATATAAGGTATAAAAAACCGCATTTAATATAGAACATTTAACCTTTTTTATAAATACGTACGATAACCGGCCGGTGAATTGCGGAAATTTAAGGAAATTAATTATTCGAAATATACGTTACCTTAATCGGAAAAGTAATAATACCTTAACATACAAAAAGGTATTAAAGTCGTAAAACCGGATATATAAACGTAATTTACCGCCACCGCTATAAAGCTATAAAAAACTAAATATATACCCGCAAAAAAAAAATTTCGTAAAGCCGAAAAAGTTTACTTGCAAAATTATAAAAAGATATAATTTTAAAAAATAATTAATTAATTTTCTACTAAAAACAGGTTTTAAAATATATATAGGTATACGTTTATAAATTTAATAAATATAGCTAATTATAAAAATGCAAAATAAGTTTTATCGTATAAGGCAATTAATAACTAAAGAACGTATATAACAATATATACGTATTTACTTTAACTAAAAAATTATTCAAGGCGTTAATCGTTACGGCAGCTAAGTTTAACCTAAAACTTAAATAATATAACGCTATTAACGTCTTTGTTAACGCTAACTTACTTTACGAAATATATATAAAAACGCCCCTAAAATACCTTTAACGTAAAAAGGCTTTTTTAATTAAAAAAACTGTATATAACTTAAAAAAATTACCATTATTATAGCAGAAAAATTTTACCGCGACGCTTAAAAAATTAAAACTTAATCCCGTTCCTTATAAACCTTATTGTTCTATTCGTTAAAGGTTACTTATCTTTTTTTTATAAACGATATCGTTATAATATATCGCAAGGAAAATTAAACCCTTATCGATTAATTAATTCAGTAAATACGGAAACGGTATACCCTTATAAAAAGTAAAAACTTACAATAATTTTTCGACATCGAAATAATTAAAAACAAACTTAACAAGAAAATCTAGTTGTTCTAATCCGACTTTATAAATAAACTGGTTAATTTAATCTTTAAAAAAAGCTTAAATAACCTTTTAAAAACGCCTATAACTAGCATTAAGCTATTACCAAATTCTAATCTAACTTATCCAGGCTTTATTAATAAATACCAAAAGAAAATCGGTTTTATCTTTTACGTAACTATTAATACGCGACCCGATATATCTTTTACCGTATCCCAATTTACCCATTTTAATCTAAACCTTAACGACATATATTATAAAACTGCTAATCAAGTTATATTATACCTAATCGGAACTAAAACGTTAACGTTATAATTCGAAAACAAAGATTCGTTAAATATTTAAAACGACGTTTTTTTTTTACAGATAATACAATAATCGAAAAAATTCCTGAACTTACGTTATAAAGTTATTTAAAAAAATAATAAAATAATAGGCAAATAAGTAAAATATAATAATTACTTTTATAATAAAAACGGAATTATTATCCCTTACGTAAGCTACAAAAAAACCTTATTTAACTTTCGATTAATTAAAAAACTAAAAGTTACCTTAAATATTAAACTGCTAAATATATAATACGATAATTAACATATTATACGGCTTATTAACGCCGACGTCGCCCTATTATAAACGAAACTGTAATACGTAAATATATATAACTACTGGTTACGAAAAACCGCAAAAAAGAACTTAATTAAAGTGGATTATACATTTATAAGCAATATGCTAGCTAATAAATTAACTAAAGCCTTATTACGTAAACCGTTTAAATATTTTAAGGAACAGCTAGGATTAATAGATACTACGGAAACCCTTAAGCGGCAGAAAAATACCTTATAAGTAATTTTAAAAAAGGAATTAATTAATTAGAAAAATTTTATTATCGGGAAAAAAATCGAATAAAAAGCTATAACTTTAAAAAATAATAATAAATAACGATTAACGTTATAAATATTTTAAGGCGTTAAAAGGGTATATTAACTAGCAAAATGTACTAAACGTACTTTAAATACGAAAAGGGTCCTTTTAATCGGAAAATATATATTCCGTTGCTAGGTTACAGAAAAGCTGTACGCGTACGAGAAACATACGCAACTTAGCCTAATATAACAACACAACTGATGTCCCCTATATCTGACAAGACTGGATTGATAAGTGCGCACTTATTGCGCTACTTATCTACAGATATGCCAGGTATATGCCAGGTGGAAATGGGGCCACTGCAGAAATAGCAAATCTCTAATTAAAAGCAGGTCACTGTTATAGCCTGGTGCCCCGCAACGGCCGTCTTCCAACATATACTATCCTAGAGTACATATACAGGTGTAAGCACTCAGTTGATTGCTACTAATGCGATCAATTACCAACCTTCGCCTTTTGGCGAAGCGGTGCGGGGTGCAGCCGTTACACTTACCTTTCCGATTATTATCCCTTGTTAAGATATGTGTGGTGGCTAAAGGAATTGGGTATAGGGGGTCCCTAGGCCAACGGAGGGGTGGGCGCGACAGCCCCACTATTCGTATGTACGTAGCCCAGACCTAGCTATTCCTACATCTTTCCCACAACCTAGATCAATCAGAACAACAGCGATATCCCGAATAGCACCGCGTTTCCTCACACCCTTAATATAATTCGCCTGGCTTCATCGAATCTCCAATCTTTCTCTACGCACGCTTTACTCTGCCACGTAATGCATTCCCCAACTTTTGTATGAATCTGCGAGCCATCATACACGCATGCCTTTGGCTGCTCGTCCTCTGCACGTATTGCCTACATTTTATGCTAATGATACCTAGGTGATGTTGCCTTGCACCGGCCATAATTTTTATATTAATGAAAAATAGCGGCCTCCCAGAAGATTGTCATGCCGATCCTCACGGCGCGGCTGCGTGGATAGGTTTAAAGATTTGTCCGTGCCGAGCTTTCTGCTTAAAGGCCTCGTGTTGTACGAGACCCTGACATGACACACTGAGGCATTTGCAACTAAAAAAAAAGGATATTATCCGGTTGACCTCTAGAGTGTCCTACCTGCTATTAAGGAGGCAACGAAATTTCTTGAAATGCATGGAAATACTGTGAAAAAGCGATGCCGAAGGTGGCTTGACGTTAAGTATATTAGGGGCTGATCTATTGGGGCTAACCCAAGCTATTGATCAGCTACAAAAGCCTTGGTTTTAACGTGTGGGAGTTACGAGATTGATGCGTCAGCTCCGTACATCGACGCCATTGGATATCCTCGAGGTAATATACTAACCCATCGCACACTTCATACAGAGTCGTCCTCCAGCTGATCTCAAGCGTTCCAGCCTTGCATTCTCAGAGAAGCTGACTGAGGGTCAGAGAATTCGTCTGACAGCCATAACCATGCGACTGCTCAATTGTCGCACCAAGACGCTCGAGGAATTCGTCGGAGCTGCCATCCCTTCCTATGCGATTTTATCCCACACATGGGAAGATGATGAAGTCCTTTTTCACGACATCGCGCTGGATAATGTTGAATACAAAGCCAAGAGAGGCTGGCATAAGATTGAGAAATCTTGCGAGCAGGCTCTTCGTGAGGGCTGGATTATGTTTGGGCCGATACTATCTGTATTGACAAGACATCGTCCGCCGAGCTCTCCGAGGCCATCAACTCTATGTTCAAGTGGTACCGCGGCTCCGCCATTTGCTATGTGTATTTACGCGATCTTCCCGAATTCGACTTAGAACAGAGCCGCTGGTTCACTCGAGGCTGGACCCTGCAGGAGATGATTGCTCCCAGGGAACAGTGGTTCTATGATAGGAACTGGGTTGTACAGGGATCCAAGTCAACCCTCCTGGACAAACTTCAGGATATCACCGGGGTACCCACCACTGCTCTCCGAGGCGGAAATCTCAGATTCTTTAGCGTGGCAAGGAAGATGTCATGGGCATCCGAAGAGACAAACTACCCGGGAAGAAGATATTGCCTATTGCCTCCTTGGAATATTCGATATATCAATGCCATTACTCTATGGAGAAGGTTCGAAAGCGTTTATTCGTCTCCAGGAAGAAATCATCAAAGAATACGATGATGAATCGCTGTTCGCCTGGAGAAGCACCGCCCTTGGCCACTGCTCCGGTTTGTTAGCACCGTCACCTGAGGCATTTTCCCTATCTGCAAACATTGTTCCCTGCCTTACGCGAGCCCCCATGCTAACCGGGCCGATCACTGTCACCAGCCGCGGGATACGACTGGAAGTGCCAGTCGAGCAATTTGACGAAGGCGAAGCTGTTTACTTGGTTCGGTTGAACTGCAAGCCTGTGTCTTTCGAGTGGCTTAGGTATATGAGAGTGGGAATCATCGTTGCGCCTGTTGGGAAGATTCAAGGATACCCAGCTAGTGAATTCACGTACGGTCGAATCCACCCGGACAGACTCCATCTATTTTCACTGAACCCAGATCTTCCCCTGCAAACCGTGTTCGTTTTGAAGGAAAACCATTTACAAAATTTCGACCTGGTGACAGATGACATATTCTTGGTCCGGAGTATGCCGAGATGGCCTCCAGACCAATCCTATTGGCTAGCTAATGCACTACCCTCGGAAGCTTGGGAAGAAAACAACGCAACTTTCCGGCGTCGAAAGCTCGATAACGACGACCGCCCATTTGTCTTGGTCTTTCGCAGAGACTCCCCCGATAACACGTTTCATGATCATTTCATCATCACTCTGGGAGGCAAGAGCACGGCTTTTCACCTTAATGATGGCGTCCTCGGAGGACGAATATGGTGCAGCGCCGCCTTTCGCCGTGTAAATAATATTGAAGATCTGGATTTGGATGGAGAGCTTCAATCGCTGCGTCGAGAAGAGAAAAGTGTTGAGGTGGAAGGGGCTGGAATCACCCTGAAGTGCCTCGTCCACCCAGAGATCGTCTCTGGCCAACGCCTGTATTGTGTCGACTTGCTTGTGAAACCGGTTGATAGTTCTGCGCGAAACTCATTTTGAATGCGCGGATTTCTATCCGTCCGCAGGCCACCTACGGCAAGAAAAGCCATCAGATTCAACCGAGATTACCCAGAGCCCTTCTCTGAGTTGTAAAATTTGCAAACCCTACTATAAGTAGGCGAATTGATGAAAGGCTGCGAGGTTTAATAGGACGGGCGACGCATTGATCGTCTCGAATAGCGTGAATCCTTTCTGGAGCCCTATATCAGTGGATTACCTGTATTAATTAAGACTGCCGTTTTATAACTTCCTAAATATTAATATATCTCTTAACGCCTATTATCAGCTTCTTAGTAAGTATAATAGTTATAAGCCCGGTAAAAATACTACATAGATAACTTAACTACTTAACTAAAAGATTGACAGCTCTTTTATTATTTTTCGACTAATTTTATTTTTCTACGAGCTTAATATAAGATAATAAATAGCTCTAGGTTTAAGTAAGAAAATTGCAAATTATTTTTAAAGCGGATTTTAAAAGTAAATATATTAACTTAATTTAATTTATTTTTTTATTAATTATTAAAAAGGCATTTATATTAATAAGAAAGTTAGCGGTTACTTAGTTTTTAACCGTTGTTTTTTTAATATTATATTTTTATAGTTGTAATTTTTAACCTGTTAATTTTTAATTATATACTAGTAGTTATAATAGTTAAATACAGAAAACTAGTAAAAGCGTATAGTTGTTTTATAAAAAGGCTAACGTACCATTCAAGCGAACGGGACAGTCACGTAATACATAATATTAATCATATTTTAAAAATTTATAGCTTTATCAAATCTGTATTAAATCTTATCCAATTTTATAATCTTATATATTACGTTTATACTTACTTTTAGTAAAATTGCTAGAATTCTATACTACCGATTACGTATGATATTACAAGATATATATTTTAGCCTTTAAATCGAACCCACTGTTTAATTTCTCTTAAAATAATTTTTTTAAAAATTAAAAAAAAAATCTTAGTAAATATATAATTATTTTTTAAAGCCGTTTACAAAGTTTAACGTAATTATATATTAATTTCGTCGAGTTATATGTAAATATAAGAATTTACTTATTATTTAAATATAGAGTTATAACTTTACTAAAAAAGATTAGATCTTAATGCAATTTTATAAACGCTTTATTTATACTGTTATAAACCTGATTATAAAGTTATATTAAATTATATAAAGGTTTCGTAAAGTTATAGCCGATTTAGTAAATGTAGGTCCGACTGTCCCGTTCGCTTGTATATTACGTTAATTATATTTATTTCGAATAAAGTTATTAATTTTTCGGTTATCTTATTAATACCCTCGTTTTCGGAACTGTTAAAAAATACTAAGTTATACACGAAATTTTTCGCAATAAGTTACGTTATATAAACGTAACGTTTTTAAGCCTTTAAGGTTTTAAAACAATATATTTATTTTTCCGTATCTTTTAATCGGAACGAAATTATTTCTTACGTATATTCCGTCGTTTTATATTAGTATTTTATAATTTAAAAATTTGTTAATAAATTTAAAAATATATATCGCAAATTTTAAGTTTAAAATAAATAATTTTTTTAAAGGATAAAACGTAACGTTTACCGTATTACTTTAATTAAAGATTAAAAAGTACGTTAAAATCCGTTTTATTTCCTTTAAAAATTAATTTATTTTTTAAATAATTGATTTTTTTATAGTTTTTAATCGACGATTAATTTTTTCCTT
The DNA here is from genome assembly GCA_004155055.1 of Monosporascus sp. CRB-8-3. Lineage (NCBI taxonomy): Eukaryota > Fungi > Ascomycota > Sordariomycetes > Xylariales > Monosporascus > Monosporascus sp. CRB-8-3. Next base: position 86,899 of record QJNZ01000072.1, read on the forward strand.
TAAAAATTAATCGGAAATAATTCGGTTTTAAATTAATGTTAACATTATCGTATTAAGTTTAAATTTTGTTAGAATTTTATTAAAGAACGTATAATGTCAGATATAGGGGACATCAGTTATATTGTTGTCTTAGGCTAACTTGCGTATATTTCTCGTATGTGTACAGCTTTTATATAACTTAGTAACGGAATATATATCTTCCGATTAAAAGGATCCTTTCCGTATATAAGGTACGTTTAACACCCCCTATTAATTAATATACCCCTTTAACGCCTTAAAATATTTATGGCGTTAATTGTTACATATTATCACTTTTTAAAGCTACAGCTTTCCATTCGATTTCTCCTCCGGCAATTAAATCTTCCTAATTAACCAATTCCTTTTTTAAAATTATTCGCAAGGTATTTTTCCGTTGCTTAAGGGTTTCCGTAATATCTATTAATTCTAGCTATTTTTTAAAATGCCTAAATAATTCGCGTAATAGGGTTTTAATTAGTTTATTAACCAGCATGTCGCCCGTAAGCGTATAATCTACTTTAATTAAATCCCTTTCTGCGGTTTTTCGTAATTAATAGTTATATATATTTACGTACCGCAGTTTTGTTTGTAATGGGGTAATATCGGCGTTAACAAGCCGTATAATCTATTAATTATCGTATTATATATTTAACAGTCCAGTATTTAAGGTAATTCCTAATTTTTTAATTAATCGAAAATTAAATAAAGTTTTTTTTACAACCTGCGTAAAAAATAATAATTCCGTTTTTGTTATAAAAATAATCATTATATTTTATTTATTCGCTCGTTATTTTATTATTTTTTTAAATAACTTTATAACGTAAACTTAAAAGCTTTTTCGATTAATCGTATTATTTATAAAAAAGGCGTCGTTTTAAATATTTAACGAATATTCGTTTCCGAATTATAACGTTAACGTTTTAATCCCGATTAAGTATAATATAATTCGATTAACAACTTTATAATATACGTCGCTAGGGTTTAGGTTAAAACGGGTAAATCGGGATATGACAAAGGATATATCGGGTTACGTATTAATTACTATATAAAAAATAAAACCGATTTTTTTTTAATATCTATTAACAAAGTTTAAATAAGCCAGATTAAAATTTAATAATAACTCGACGCTTGTTATTAACGTATTTAAAAGGTTATTTAAACTTTTTTAAGAATTAAGTTAGCCAGTTTATTTATAAAATCGGATTAAGATAACCAGATTTTTCTATTAAGTTTATTTTTAATTATTTCGATACCGAGGAACCACTATAAGTCCTTGCCCCCTATAAAAGTATACCGTTTTCGAATTTATTAAATTAACTGATTAACGAGATCTTAATTTTCTTTGCGATATACTATTACGATATCGTTTACGAAAAAGAAGATAAATACCTTTTAACGAGTAAAGTAATAAGGTTTATAAGGAACGGGGCTTAATTTTAATCTTTTAAACGTCCCGGTAAAATCTTTTTGTTATAATAACGGCAACTCCCTTAAACCGTATAAAACTTTCCTAATTAAAAAAATCTTGCTACGTTACGGGTATTTTAAAAGTGTTTTTATATATATTTTATAAAGTAACTAAACGTTAACGAAAACGTTAACAGTATTATATTACTTCAACTTTAAGTCGAATTTAACCGTAATAACGATTAAAGTTTTAAATAACCTTTTAGTTAAAATAAATACGTATATATTACTATAAGCGTTTTTTAGTTATTAATCGTTTCGTACGACAAAACGTACTTTATATTTTAACAACTAGCTATACTTATCGAACTTATAAACGTATACCTATATATACCTTAAAACCTATTTCCCTTTAATAAAAAATTAATTAATAACTTCCCAAAATTATATCTTTTTATAACTTTGTAAATAAGCCTTTTTAACTTTACGAAATATTTTCCTTAAAAGATATATATTTAACTTTTTATAACCTTACGGCGGTAATAGTAAATTACGCTTATATATCCAGTTTCGTAACTTAAGAACTTTATATATTTTTATATCAAAACTTTTCCGATTAAGGTAACGTATATTTCGGGTAATTAATTTCCTTAAACTTCCGTAACTTACCGGCCGATTATTAATCGTATTAACAAAGTAAATTATTTATTTTACGTTAAACGCGGTTTTTTATATTTTATAATTATACCAATAATTATTTTTTCGATACGGAACGTACGGGAAATTTACGTTTATAACCCGTAAAATATTTTCGTCTTTTATCGTTATTTTAGGTTAAATAACATAATAAAAACTTAAAACTACCTTTATTATTTCCGTTAACGTAATAATTATAATAATTATTAAAGCAAACGCTAATAAAAATAATGGTTTAAAAAACGGAAATAATTCGAATATAATAATCGTATAAAAATAATTAATTTTATACAAATAAGCTTATTTTTCCCTATTCCGTACGTTTCGTACGCCTATATTACTTTAAAACTACTCTTTTTATCTAACCGGTAACTAAATTATTCCGCTTAAATCTTTATCTTTTTCTTATATTTATATATTTAAATAACTTAAGCCTTAATTAAATACTTTTACTTATCGTAATAACTTTTATAACTTTTCTTTTATAATATACAAAAAATAATCTTTTAGGTTTTTAATATCACTTAAAAAAATGGCCTTTTCGTTAAATTATATATCTCGAATAACAATAACCTTATTAATTAACGGGTTTTAAATTTCGTAAATATTCGTAAATCGGTAATTAATTAAGAAATTAATTTAAGCTTTAAAATTTAATTTTTAAAGCTTTTATTTTTTTTTTATAACGGTAATTATCATAACTTAAGCTATATAACCGTATATTCGCAAATAAACTTATTAAAGCTTCCGATTAAATACTGTAATACCGTTTTTATATGTTAAGTAAATATAATAAACCTTATATAAACTTTGCCAAAAAAATACGTATTTAAAGGTACGGCTATACAGATATACTACTCTTTTAAAAATATATACGATTAAAAACGAAAATAATTTAACGCCATTTCGTATCGCAATCGCTTTCTTCTTAATTACACCTTTTAAACGTTTTGCATCCTTATTTTAAGCCTAGGTATACGTATTAAAAACTCGAATCTAATACTAAAAAAAGGCAACTGTAATATATCTCGAAATTAATAATTTTTTAAAATTTCGTTATCGTATTCGATTACTTATGGAAAAACCTTATCCTGGTTTTTTAGGATTTTTAAAAAATATTCGAATATTATAATTAATATATTTTGCTTTCGGTTCTTAAAATAAGTATCCTAAATAAAACCTAAATACCTATCAATAACGAACATAACGTATTTATATCCTTCCGGGTTTTTTTCGAAATTTGTAAAGTTAATAGCAATTTGCTATCTTAATTAAGAAATTTTTTTTTTCGGTTTTCGGCATATTTGCCTTTTAGCTTTCGCTTTGTTATATGCTTAATATTCGATTATTATAAAACCTTTTAAACGTATTTGTTTTGTATAAAATTATAATTAAGCAATTATTTCGGGCCCAGGGTGTTTTAATCTTAAGTACTAAATCGTACCGTTACTGATTTGTAATAATCTCGCTGTATATAAATTAACGTTTCGTTTATAAAATACGAAAACTATATAAGTAATTATCGTATTAATATTTTCGATAACGAATTAATTAAACTTATTTATTAATATAGTAATTACTTAATTATATTTATCTCGAATAAAGTTATTAATTCTTTAATTATCCTATTAATACCTTTTTTTTTCGGAATTACTGGAAAATTACTAAGTTATATACGAAATTCTTCCAGTAAGCTATATCGTACAAACGTAACGCTTTTAAGCCTTTAAGGTTTTAAAATAGTATATTTACTTCTCCGTATCCTTTAATCGGAATAAAGTTATTCCTTATATATGTTCCGTTACCTTAAATTATTATTTTATAATTTAAAAACCTATTAATAAAATTAAAAATATATATTATAAATCCTAAATCCAAAATAAACGAATTCCTTAAAAGGTAAAACGTAACGTTTACCGCATTATTTTAATTAAAGATTAAAAAATATATTAAAACCTATTTTATTTTTTTTAAAAATTAATCTATTTCTTAGATAATTATTTTTTTTATAATCTTTAACAAATAATTAATTTTTTCCTTTAAAGATTAATCGGAAATAATTCGGTCCTAGATTAACGTTAAAACTACCCTATTAAACTTAAACTTTACCGGAACTTTATTAAAAAACGCGTAAAAATATTAAAATAACGTATACGAAAAATTTAAATACGTTTTGTACCGAATCCCTTATACGTTTAACTTTTAACGCTTTCGCTTATTACTATTATTATTTCGGCCCGTTTAAAAACTTTTACGACCGCCTTACTTCGGCCTACGCCTTAAAATCCTCCTTTACGGTTAAAGGTTATCCTTAGCCTTTTCTTAATTAAAATTATTTTAATTAAAAAAATTTACAGGTATCCCGTAAAACGTTAAAAACGTTACTTTAATATTTTTAAATATAAGTTATAAATAAATTATAATCTAATAATTTAAAAAATTAACCGTTATTTCCTAATAACTAATTATATTATTATTAATTTTAAACTTTTTTATTATTTAAAATGTAATTATTTAAATCCTTATAATAAGTACTAATATTATATATAAATCGTTAACTTATACGATCGTCGTTTTCGTTTTTAGGACTTTATATTATTATCCTTAAACCATAACTTTTTATTATTTCATAATTTATTCGTTTAACTTTTTTACTAACTTCGAAATTTACTTTAATTTTTTACAATACTTTCGTTAAATATTAATTAAAAACCTATTATCGTGTACCTTACCGGATTTAACTAACTTAACGTACTATTTCCGTAAATTTTTTCCTGGAAAAAAACTTATTTTTTTAATTACTGGAAATATTAATTCCAGGATTTATTTTATAAAGTCGTTATTATTTTTTCGGAAAATATCATACTTACGATTTTTATAAATATATGCCGTAAAGTTTTAATTATAAGCTTATTTACTTTCGGTTATTATTTTAAAGGTATTCGTTAAATAACCGGTATAATCGATTTTTTCGTAAATTTTTCCGGAAAATATAAATATAATTAAAAAACCGTTCGGGGTATTAATTCGTATCGTATAACGGATTTGTTATTTCGGATACGAAGTTATATCAGGTTTTGTTAATTTAATAAGTTACGGAAGTAATTAATTAAAATCGATATAATCCTATATATTAAGGGCATACGCTTTAGCTTAAAATTCGCCCTTAAAACGGTCCTAATTTTTAGGTCCGTTATACATAACGTAAAACGTTAACGATATCGTTATTATTGCAATTAATAAAATATATAAATAATTACTACTAATATATAGCCTATATCGTCTTAGTAATAATTAATCAATTAATAATAACGCGAATTAAGCGAATAAAACTTTTAATTGTTAAATATAAGGGATATTAGTTATATTATTATCTTAAGCTAACTTACGTATATTTCTCGTACGCGTACAGCTTTTATATAACCCAGTAACGGAACATATATCTTCCGATCAAAAGAATCCTTTCCGTATATAGGGTGCGTTTAACACCCCCTACTAGCTGATATATAATAATATTAAGGTAACGTATATATAAAGTTTAAATATATTTTGTACCGAATTTTTTATACGTTTAATTTCTAGCGTTTTTCTTTATTACTGTTATTATTTCGGCTTATTTAGGAATTTTTACGATTATTTCGTTTCGGTTTACGTTTTAAATTTTTCCTTTATTATTAAAGGTTATTTTTACTTTTTTCCTAATTAAAATCGTTTTAATTAAAGGGGTTTGCGAGTATTCCGTAAAACGCCGGAAACGTTATTTTAATACTTTTCGATATAAGTTATAAATAAGTTATAATTTAATAATTTAAAAACTTAGCCGTTATTTTTTAATAATCAATCGCCCCGTTATTAATTTTAAATTTTTTTATTATTTAGAACGTAATTATTTAAATCTTTATAATAGAAGCCAGTATTATATATAGATTATTTACTTATATAACCGTTATTTTCTTTTTTAAAATTTTATATAGTTATTTTTAAATTATAACTTTTTATTACTTTACGATTTATTCGTTTAATTTTTTTTTTTAATATCGAAGTTTGTTTTAATTTTTTACGGTATTTTCGTTAAGTATTAATTAAAAACCTATTATTATATATCTTACCGGATTTAACCAGTTTAACGTATTTTTTCCGTAAACTTTGTTTTAAAAGAAAATTTATTTTTTTAATTGTTAAAAATATTAATTCTAGGATTTATTTTATAAAGTTATTATTATTTTTTCGGAAAATATTATATTTACGATTTTTATAAATATATGCCGTAAATTTCTAATTATAAACTTATTTATTTTCGGTCGTTATTTTAAAGGTATTCGTTACGTAATTAATATAATCGATTTTTTTCGTTAATTTTACTGAAAAATATAAATATAATTAAAAAACCGTTTAAGGTATTATTTCGTACTATATAACGGATTCGTTTTTTTATATATAAGGTTATATCGGGTTTTATTAATTTAATAAATTACGGAAAAGATTAATTAAAATCGATATAATCTTATATATTAAAAACGTACGTTTTAATTTAAAATTTACTCTTAAAGCGGTTTTAGTTTTTAAGGCCGTTATAAATAACGGAAAATATTAACGATATCGTTATTATTATAATTAATAATATATACAAATAATTATTATTAATATATAATATATATTATCTTAGTAACAGTTAATTAATTAATAATATTATAAATTAAACGAATAAAACTTTTAATTATTAAATATAAAGGATATTACTTATATTGTTATATTAGGTTAATTTCCGGATATTTCTCGTACACGTATAGCTTTTATATAACCTAATAACGGAATATATATTTTCCGATTAAAAGAACCCTTTTCGTATATGGGGTGCGTTTAGCACCCCCTGCTAGCTGACAACTCCTTATACCTAATTCCTTTAGCCACTACACATATTTTAACAGTATATAAATAGTTTAGCGAAAGCTTTAAATTTACTATGGTATCAAGCAAAAGATTTAATATACTGTCAGGTACTAGTAAGCCGCGCTAGTAGCTACGTTACTTAAACCCGGTATAGCTTTTATATAGGTTGCTTATAGGTACATCGCTAACCTATTTAGCAAAGTAATAACTTTTTAACTTTTAAGCGTTAATAATATATATATATATATATATAATGTCGGCAGATGTGGTGATTTATTGTTAGAGGTTGAAAGGATTGAAAGGGCTTTGATTTGTGGCCCTAGGATTGCAAGGACAAAAGAGCTGAACGCTATAACTAGCTGCTCTCCCCCCCTAGTTGGAAACCTAGAACTAGAACAGGAACCATAGCCTGAAGAATGCAACACAATTTGCCCACATATAATATAAAAATACGAAATATTTTATATATTCGAAGTTATATTCGTAAAAAATAGCGGATTATGTAATCGAATACGTTAGCTATATAGGGTAAGGTGCTATGGGGCCTTAGCTCCGTGACCTGGCAGTGTGTTTAAAATTACACTTAACCCCTTGTTTTATTGTAGGAGGATCCCTTTTTATGGGGTTAATCGACATTTAGCTTCGAATTTTGCAAAGTATCGTAACATATTGTGGCGTTATGTTCTTACCAACTTATTATGGCCGTACCACACAGCATCAGGTATTGGATACCTAAGCCAATTAAAGATACCCCCTGTAACTTACATTACGCCTAGCATAACCAATCAGCTAATTGGTTTCGGATACCACACCCATTATTATGTTAATTTATACGGTGTAGACATATTAGGGCTCCTCCTACAATAAAACAAGGGGTCGAGTGTACTCCTAACACCATAGTAAGGTAGAGCGCGAGGGGGGTGATGCGTAAAGTGGGTGTTTGACTTAACCATATCCCAGTTAAGCTCCTACAATTATTCTAAGCTATGTACAACCATGGTGATGCAGCATCTCTATATTGCCGTGGCCTCACGGTTATGCTCCCGATCACTCACCGGGGCAGCACCTGAAACCTGATGATGCCAACAATATTCGTTGCAGCCTCAGGCTGCGTTCCTCCCAGCCACTTGTTGCTTCGCGATACCCGGAGGAACACATCGCAGTACTCTCCCATTTCTTTTGACGAAGTTCCCTGTATACATATTCGTTAACATATTAAACCCTTAAGGCTACTTTGTTAATCGAAAGCCCTAACCATGGCTGCGCCTGCTGCGCAGTCTCAGCCTCAAAAATGGGGCCTGATTCTAATGAGGTAATGGCTGAGCTCCCCTGGCGCTTTTCTCTTCTCCCTCCGATCTAGGTAATCGGGCGCTGCGTTGCAGCTCAGTGGCTGTGTCCTCGATCATTCCAGGCTATGCAATCACGCCATGTAACGGTCAGCTCCAAGGATGACAAGGGTGCTGATTCTAGAGGTAGCATCTATTCTTTCTAGCATGGCGCTTAGTCGCTCTTCCCTCTCTTCTTCCCTCTCAATCTAATTACAAATTGGAGAAATCCAACGTGTTCTAGTGTGGTTGAGCTGCAAGGTCCTTCAAGCTGAATATACCTTGGTTTTCTAGGTAAGAAGGGCGACATCAAGATGGAACCGCTAGCAGCGCTGGGTGTTGCGGCATCTGTAGTTCAACTCTTTGATTTTGCCCAACGAATTTGCAGAAAAGTGGTCAGGATCTTAGAGGATGGTTCAGACGGCATGCTAGGGCAAGTTTCTTTTTTGGGCGATACTCTTCGACCTCTCAAACTTTTCATCCTCGCTTAAAGGCGGCAAAAGGTTCTCTCGACAATTAGACGACAGTCTCCAAGAGAATGACGAGGTGAGTCTCTGCCAGCTGGGTCGGAGTCTTGTGCTGACAGCTTACGAAGTCCATCGATCGAATCGTGGGGGCGTGCCAGCCTATCATTCAACGCCTCATGGCAATTTTCCAAGAGTTACATAACATTTCTGTTGGGGAAGTAGAATATGATCAAGACCTACTCATGCATAAGAAAGGGGACAAAAGTCAACGGAAAGCCAAAAGGGTTGCCAACGTTCCCATTCATATGATGAGAGCCGCATGGAGGAAATCGGAAATCGACGGTCTGTTGAAAGACTTGGATCAACTCCAAAGGCAACTCACACTTCGTATTCTCTACCACCTGAGTAGGGTCACCAGCGATTCGCAAACACCCCAAATCCCCCAGGTTGGTGGTCTACACCAAAACTACTCTGACATCATCGAGGTCCTCACTATCTCGGAAAAGAAACTCGACCTGATACAGGCGCAGAATCAGTATCTGAAACTTGCATTGGACCAAACCGAAGTTCGCGCGATGGCGAGAGACGAAAAAGTCATCGCGGCGCTTCTAACTTTGAGGAATGGTGATACTAAGCTAGTGAAGTCAGAGGACGATTTCACAGGGGGGATTGACAATTCAATTCCTAGATCTGTCTTGACTTTAAAGGCATCTTCGTCGTCTCACACCGCGCACACGCAATGCCGAGACTTTTCCCAAGTACATGACAAGGTACTAAGTTGTCTTTTTTTTCAGGCAGCTCATGGACCGCCAGGAAACGGTCAGTCAGGCCCACTCGAACACTTACGAGTGGATATTCTCCGACCCGGAGACTTCAGACACGCCATGGTCACCCTTCATCACATGGCTTGAGCGCGGAACAGGGTGTTACTGGATCAGCGGGAAGGCAGGCTCTGGGAAGTCAACCCTCATGAAGTACATATTCCACCAGCAGCGGATGGGTAAAGCTCTGCGAAATTGGGCTGGGCAAGCGCACCTTGCCTCCGCCAGTTTCTTCTTCTGGAATTTAGGTTCCGGATTACAGAAGACACAGGCAGGACTCCTCCGCTCGTTACTCTACGATATCCTATCCGACCACCCGTACTTAATGTCGGCCGTCATGCCACAACTTCTGAAATTCATCATGAACAACACAGATACACACATGTCACACTTACTAGGGAGCAGCTGCACAGCTTTTGAGAGGCTTGAATATTGATAACTAGGAAGCTAGGAAGCGGTGAGCCCATTTAGTGTGTGTGATCTACTGATATAGGGCTTCGGAGAGGATCAACGTTGTTCCGAGTGATCCCTATAGCTCCTGGGGGGGCCCTTTTCTGCGACAACACATTCTCAGCAAACCCAACTACGCAGAGCTGTTTCGATGGTTTCGCATGCTCTTGCAGCAGGCTTCACCCTCGTTCCGACCCTTTTCGCCATAGATGGCCTTGATGAATATGACGGTGATCACCAAGAACTTGTCGACATGACCACCTGCAAAGAACCCTAACGTCAAATTCCTCGTATCGAGTCGACCAATCCCAAGTTGTGTGGACGCATTCTCGCAAGGCCCGACCCTTCATCTACATGATCTAACGCGCAACGATATACAGAAATACGCTGAGGACCATCCGCAAGAAAGTCTTAAGAGGAAGCGTGATTCGGAATGGTCTCGTCTAGTTGATGAAGCGGTAGCAAAGTCGTCTGGTGTCTTTTTATGGGTTGTCTTAGTTACGAGGTCGCTGCTGGCTGGTCTTCGAAACCATGATACCGTCAAAGAGTTACGTGACAGAGTGGACGAACTTCCTTCCAACTTAAAGGAGCTTTATGCACATATGCTCCACCGAGTGCCCCAGCAATACCGACGCCATGCCTCAGAACTGTTTCAGACAGTTTTGATTGGAATGAAGATGCAGACATTCCAATTCCGCCTCAGTCCTTTACAGCTCTGGTTTGCGTTTCAAGAACGCGAGTCACTCTTGAGTGCGCCGATTAGTCCTATCACAAACGAGGAAGCGGCATCCAAAGAAGATGAGGTTGACGGCCGTCTGCGAAGTCGGAGTATGTGGCTCCTTGAATCCAGGATCCTGCCAAGGGCCAAAGTTAACAACTTTGCCCCAGGCCCGGCAAAGATCTGCTTAGTAGAATTCATCCACAAGACGGCTGTGGAATTCTTACGGACACCAGAAGTATGGGATGAAATTCTTAAGCGCTCGTCAGGTAGTGCCTTTGATCCCGCGGGGAGTCTATTCCGCTCTTGCGTTTACCTCTGCAAAACCCGACGCCCGGACGAAGTCATCCAGCTAAAAGACAGTTTCGTATGGGCAATGATGGACCGAGCCATGGATTACGCTACTATGTCTGAGGATTCGGCTCAGCCCATCACTAGAGCAGAACTTGAAGACCTGGACAAGGTCATGTCGTACCACTGGACATCGGCCGCAAAATACTTATGCTCCACCGACATGAGATTTCCTACAGATGGACACTGGACAACTGGGTATTTATCAAGTGCGTCGTCGCCATTAACGGGAAAGTTGATCAATTCCGCTCGGCCAGTCTCTTTGGACTCCCTCCTCGTCTACCATGGATTATCAACCGCCTTCAGCCAACGACAACTTGTGCAAGACAACCGTCCTTGGCTGGTGCATGATTCCGTCAGACATTTATTAAATCGAGCTCCGGGAACCACAGATTTGTCAAATATAGAACAACACAGAGCGAAAGTCTGTGCCAACCTCCTCAAATTGGGAGGCAACCCTAATAATCTTAGCGCTTCTAACTCTACTCAAACCCCCCCGGGAACGTATGCTATCATATGCCGCCGTTTCGTTGGAGGCAAAAGACAAATTCCATGAACAATTTCAGTCCAGGGGTTTTGCATACTGGTACTCGAAGCTCCTTCTTTCATTCATAATATATTCGGCCGATATCAACGCAAGCATAAAGGTATTGCCAACATCGCACCGTGCAGCCAATCCAGATTACGTCTGCAGCGCGTTGTCCATCATCGACGAACTATATTCGAGCGCATCTTCTGGCTGTATCGGGGGCGATCCATTCGAGGAGGTTGTCAGTTTTAAAGTTTCCAAGGACATTTAAGACTTCCACAGCGATATTACAAGTTTAATAATCCAGAAAGGGGCTGTCATGACGAAAGGAGTCTGTCCAGATCATGCTGAAGTGGATGCGGCACAATGTACCAACTCACTAGAAGCATCAGTCAGGGAAGGATCACAGAAAGCAGATCTGAGCGGCTACGTAAATTTGGCAGTTCGCTAAAGTTACGCCTAAAGATATGGCCAAAGTAGCCATGGGATAAATTAGCATCCTCAGCCATCGCTTAGCACCAGCTAAGCTTTGGAAACGGAAATGGATTTGGAAAGCTTGGGCTTCGTGTCAGAATAATATGGTATTATTTGCCGCAGTATTGGTAGAAACTATTTGACATCATCAGCGACCGGATCCTCCCAGGCCCTATATCCTGGCCAGTCTACTTGGATTCGTTGATTGGTCGTCCCATTAACAACTTTCGTATCATCCGCATCCGCGCTCAATCCGGCCTGTCTTGCACTGCTGACAGGCAGGATACACCTCACCCTAGGTCTAAACGCCACGACAAGGAAAGGCTCGTTCTCCGTACAGTCGAGCTGTTCCGAGTACTGTTGGTCCAGTATGCAGTCGAACCGGCTCAAGTCGTCGCACTCGAACTGGCCAGGCCCGTTGTAGTTGCCGATGTACCGACAACCGCTGTGGCCATAAATGTCGACGTCAGGCGTCATGCTCCAGGGCCAGCCGGGGTTGTCCAAACTTCTGTCGAAGACACGGTCGGTGTATACAGGGCGAGCGGAACAGAGCTGGAGAGTTCCCCCGCCGATGTGTGGCCATTCGTACCACACCCACTCGGTGCCCACAGCTGGAACAGGCAACTCTGGATTCAAGGCCGACTGGTACCGGAAAAAGATCCAGACTGCTTGCGAGCCGTCCTGCCTTGGAGGGTCGTCCCCTCCTGGGGGATCGCCGCCGCCAGGTTCGTCCCACGGAGGCGTGGCGGTTTGGGTGGGCGGTGCAACGGTGGTGACATCCGGTCTAGTGATGGACACGGTCTGCCCCGTGCTAGTAGGCACCAAGGTGACAACCGTACCGCCTCCGACGGTTATGGTTACTTTGGAAGCGCCAGTAGGAACTGTCAGTGTCGAGCCGCCAATGACAACGGTGCCACTAGTCGGCATCTGATACCCAGTACCGTCAATGGTGATCCTGGGCGGAAATGTAGTCGTAACAATCCGTCCAAGTTCGCCCTCGTCGTCATTGCTACCGTCGTCGTAATTGTAAGGATCAGTCGGCTGCGGTGTGGGACAGTATTGGCCCACGGTCGTGTGGCTGGGTGTTATATAGCATCCCGTGATCTCCTCCGTTCGGGTCGTTGTGCAAGTCTGGTCGTTACACGAAACCCAGGCATTAGTTGCTGTCTTCGTTTGGCATTCGCATCCGATATACGTGTTACAAACGACCTCGTTAGTCCGTGTATAGCAGTCCGTGGACGTTGCCGTCCTGCAGGTGCTGGAGGTGGTTTCATCCTGATTGCGGGAATCCTCGTCCAGCTTCCCGCAGCCGGCTGTGCAAGTAGGCTTCACGGGGCCTGTGGTGAAATAAGTTGTTGGTTGGCTCTTGTCCGGCGGACAGTTGATAGAGAAGATACCGAAGAGCTTGAAGCATGGCGGATTCGGAATCGGAGGAAATTCGGGAAGGCGAGGCAGGCGCGGTAGAGGTGGAGACGTTGGGCCAGGTGGATAGACGGGCGACCAGTAGAAACCACCGACCTGCACCCAAATCGGGATGATTGTGCCCGACGAAGTACTGGCGGAGGTTTGAGTGGGCTTCGGCCTCGTCACGTAGAGTAGTGGTCAGAAGGGTAGTGCCCGAGTTGGTTGCTAAATCTGTAAATTGATCCATCGAGAAGGTCCATTCCACACCGTCGATCTTCGTGACAGTCGTGGGCAGCACCGTCACTGAGATGGTAGACGTGCTTGAAGCAGTAGCAAATGCAGGCAACGTAATCGTGGACACAGTACCGCCTCCGCCTGTAACCTCAACTGGAGGCACATTCAAACTGGTCTCCAGGGCAAACGTAGAGCTTGTCTCTCCGGCTGGAACAACCACAGCAGAGAAACTGATAACAGTTACCGTAACTTATGGTTATTAGTAGTGAGAATGAGGAGAGCACTTTATTATACTTACCTGTTGGGACTTGGATTTCCGTGACTGTCGAGCCACCCACTACCAGCGAAGTCTCAACCGGGTCGAAGCTCAAAACAGTTGGCTGCGCCAAGGTGGAAGGCGGCATTACAAGGGTGCAGGGAGCCCAGCACTGAATCGTGGGACTGGGACTGACGAAGATGATGGAATCGATGTAAGCAGCCCCCGACCCATCTCGTGGCGAGCCACCAGTCCCTCCGAGATTACCACCGCCGAGAGCAAGCGCAAGCCAAGCGCTAACCTCGGTTGTGAAGCCACTGGAGGCGCACTGTCAGCCAGAAAACCAGGTAGATGATAAGTATATGACCATAACTCACGCCTGATTATCGCCGGCGAGCAATGCCGGTATCGCACCCCGCGGTGTGATCATCTGAGCAACACCCTTCGTAAAAATGTTGTAAAACCAGAAGCCCTGGGTGTAGCTTGTCTCAACCATGTTGTCCTGGCAATTCTCATCCTCGAGACAAATTTGACCGTATGAATAAAAGAAGCTATACATGCTGTCTGATGATTAGCATACATCTCTGATTTCGAGGTACGAACGGAGTGAGCTTTACCCAGCGGTATAAATGAGAATGTTCCGAGAGTCGATCACGCGTAAACCCCATGCCATCATGCAAGTCGACTCGGCCTCACACTCTGCGAAGTCAGGATCGCCAGGGAATTTCCCCAGTTCGTAGGGTTCTGAAGCGTCGGGTGTTGGCTGGTAGTAGGGGGTTTCTGTCTGAATATGCGTCATGAAGATATTCCCTGCGTTGTTGAGCTGATATTGGTAGATCTGATGGTGCTCCGACCCAGTCCCATAAAACCAGCAGGGTCCTGTGGCTCTGTTAGCCACAGTTCTCGATGGCAAGATGTTTGCCGCGCAATTCGATGACAGAAACGCAATAGAGGTTCGGGGAACCGGTGGCTTAACGCAGCCATACTTGCCTTCAGACTCAATCAATGTGCCACGTGCCGTGTAAATGTTGATTTGCGCGTCCGTAGTCGTCTCAGTGCCGCCAGGGACCTCGACATCCATGTCATGGTCCGCCGTCCTAACGAGCATTCAAAATTCAGTAATTGTCCCAGCAAGAGCAGAAATGATTAATGAAATGACTTACCAGATCCAGACGTTTTCAAAATATCCCGGAGAAGGCTTGGTAACGTGGAGCAAGAGGAAAGCAGCCATGCAATCACGGTTTGGTTCTCCTGTAGACTTGGGACACTCATCCATGGTGAGATCCGAGCCATAACCGCCCCCAACACGGAAATGAGAATCCCACATGGCAGCTTGGTAGAGTATTAATAGATGCATACTGATGTATGGCTGTCATCTTACCACTTCCTTGACTGCTCTCATGCACGTTCCATTCCATCATTATGGCGCCTCTTGTTGGACCTTTGACTGAAAACATCATATCCGAGATCTCAATAATGCCCGAGTCTCCAGGTTTCCCCACGCTGCTGGCGTGTCAGATCATCTTGTCTCATCCTCAGAACCTCGAGGGACGACTCACCGGATCATGACTTGGGGTTCGTTCTCGTCGGCAAAGAAGTCGCCAGTGCCCATGATCTATTCATGCTGTAAGTATGAATCCAAGGAGCCAGGCTCCATGAAACGTACCTGTGGCCACAGTTCACCAACAATAATTGATCCGACGGGAATCTCTACGGTCTTCTTGACCATGTAGACGCCACTGGGGAAGTAAATTGGCGTGCCAACGTTATTGGCCAGTAGCCGATTAATAGCGTCTGCCTGATCACCATCAGCCATGTTGCTGATTCCATGCTCAGTGGTCACAACGAAGCTACCGACGCCCAAGTTTCCATAAGTTGGCTTTGAGCGGGCAAAGATGTTACGGGAACCGTCCAGAAGTGCAGGTGGCCTTTGAGGTGGAGGGTCTATGAAGCCAGTAGCAAACTCGCCATCTCCATCCACAGATGTATAGCGCTTGCCCATGCCCCACGAGTTAAAGTACAATAAGCCCTGAGATCCAGGGAGAATAGTCTCGCCTCCGTCGATGAGAACGACTGAGGCAGACAGCTCGACTCGGACATTCTCCAAAATGATGTTGGGGTGGGGTCCACCGTTGCGTAGCACGATAGGGTATGGTACGCTACGAAAATAAGAGTCTAGGCCTCTTGTAAGCGTTGGGAAGATGAGCTGAAGAGGCACAACAGGATCAACATACCAAGCAAGGTAATACTCGCTGCACCTTGGTTATGTAGTCCACCCAGACTTTTAGCCTCGATTGCCACGTAACAAGCGATAACTTCAATATTTTGCCACTGCAGCATTTGGGGTCAGCCTTCTGCTCTGACGTGTATATGTTTCTTCTTCGATATAAAACCCATAGCTTCTAGAGATGGCTTGGCATAACCTCCATGTTACTCCAAAATCATTGCGTAAGAGGATCACTTGATCCCAAAACCCTGGAGGGGCATAACCGATGACGTAAACTGTCAGGCCAATGCCTCCAAGGGTCCTATTGACGATCTTGGACATTCATTCTCATTGTTTTGCCGGAAGAGGGCAAGAATGCTCCTACAAAGGGCCAAACCATGATACGAAGAGCTCCGAGGGTTACTTACAGTAAATCCCCAGTCCCAGATCATACTGATGGCTGTGAGCGTCAACTCAAACTTCAGATTGCGCGCAGTGTACTGCTGGGATCCGGCACGGAACCCGATGCCGCCGCCAAAGAAGTACAGGTCGCTGAGAAAACCGCCAGACCCGTTCTCCATGAAGATTCCCGTTGCATTCGTGGACCCACGCGAGTCACTGAGCGGCATCTGGAAATCGAGATGCTGGAGAGAAGCCGCCTGGGAAACTTGCCTGGATCAGTGTAAGTATTGTTAATTCAAGTACGCTGTTTGTGGTGACAGAGCTCGAATACTCAAAGGCGATACGTCGTCGCACGTCAGAGGATGGAATAAGCCTCAGAAAGGAAGGGGTAAATACCAATGGATTCCTGTCGGTGCGTAGAACTGGTCGCCGTCCTGGCCCCACCAAGGCATATCTTTCATGTCAAATATGAAGTTGCGAATTTGGCGGTAGAATTGGTTCTGGTTGATGTACCAGTTGGCTCCGTTGCCGCCTGGGATGTACGGGTCGCAGTCAATCAGCGCGATACCAGTAAAGTTCGCAGAGCCCCGGATAGTTGGTCTGGCGTTAGCATCTCCCACAAACTGCGTGAAGTAGTATCTGAACAGCAACCGGTTAGTCTGACGCGGCGCCACAATGAAATGATTGTTCTCGCTCACTGGATGATCGGACTGCTGATCAAGTATATGCCGGTCTATACAAGCACTTGAGTCAGCCTTGCAAACTGGGAGAAGTCGCATAAGAACTAGGACTCACAGGGAAGTAGACAACAGCTCCCAGCCGTGTTGTCTGCCCACATTCCCTTCCACATCTCTCGTCGCTGTTTTCTTTGCTGAACCAAGACGCCGCACGGTTGATTGCTGCAGTATCATCCGTGACGCCATCGCCCACGGCACCAAACTCCCTCACGTCACGAAACATCGCGTACCCATCAGGGGCAAAGGGCATGTCACCGTGTTTGATATTTTGGTACCAGAAGCCGCCACCTTGCCGTTTGATAACACCGGAAACGTCACTCTGATTCTGGTTCTGATGAGGGTTGTTTTCCATAAGCCGAAATTGCTCTTCTGGCTCAGTAACAGGCTTGTCCAGTGTGCCTGTATATTCACACGTGAGAAACGACTCTGCAAGTGGTGACTGCAGGAGGATCATATGTTACCTTTGTCCGGCGCAACACCGAACGTGTTTCTCGTGTTGTCAACCATGTACTCGGGGGGGTCCTGGAAATGTACAGATCAGTCGCAATTCTTGAGGCGAGCAGAAAGCAACAGTACTCACCCCGGGCCATCCTGGCGGCAGAAGGGACGCATCGTACCAGTCGGGCAACGAGGGAAGATCGAGCGCCGCTCCGAGGAGCGCGCGGCCAAAGAGAAGAGACAGCCTCATATTGCCAGAGTTGGACGCTCTCAGCTGTCTTTGGATCTCAAGTTCTCTGAAGCTTTGGCGAGACAAGCCTCGCAAGACTCGAGCAGGGTGTAGGCATGGGCGGGTGTTAAGGCTTTCTGACAGGAGACGAATGACCGCACCGTGCCTAAAGGTCACCGTCTTCGCGGAGAAGCCAGAAAGACCCATCAGCCGGTCAGGCAGGCCGGAGTCTCATGATCAGCTATCCTCCGAATTCTGGAGTTTCTAGGGTCGTTCAATAGATCCGATGTATCCATGTCGGAAGCCTCCATCTCATCTCGCGTGAAAATAGTCCGAAGCTGCATGTGATCTCTTACAAAGTATCAAACGAATTGTAAGCAGTAATGCAATTCGAGAGGCGCATGCGGCACAGTTGGTAAGAAGACAAGGGCATCCGGTAATCCTGCTCATGTGTATTTCGGAGCATGTTCCATTCGCTGTTTAGCGAAAATCCTCGCGGTTCGAACTGGAAGTCGCTTGTCTTCCCCGGGAGGTGGGGCTGTAGAAAAAGAGGCTCCATCAGCCCTATTTTAGTGGGACCCACTCCAGCCCCAGGAATAGGATTCTAGGACCACCCCCCTCCCCCGCATTACCCGTATTTGGAAACAAGCCCGGTTATCAGGCGCAGAGGGTCTGACCAACACGGGTGGCTCCAGCCCGAAAGGGTTTGATTCTTCACGCCTTTCGGGCATTTATAGCGCCCATAGCAACCTCAGTCCGAGTATCGTCAAGCGGGCGACATCTCACCTTGTCCTCGTCCATATCGTCCCATTGGATGCTTTACATCCGACCAAACCGCAATAATGGGAAACCTCCGCACCTGCCAAGCCTCCTTTGAGTCGATACCGCCAGAGATCCTTCTACATATCATCAGGCACGTGCCTGATCTGCGATCCCTGCACAGCTCGGCCCTTGCCGCCCCATCCGTGTTCCGGCTTTGGGGAGATTTTGGGGCCAACATTTTGCAAGCCATCACGTCGAACCGAACAGTCACCACGCCGCAGGTGCGGGACCTCATCCTACTGGTGGCCTTACTCCGGTCGGGTGAGATGCCTGCCTGGTCCTTAGACAATTTCGTTGAGCGATTTATTCGACCTACCATGATGAATCAACCGCCAGAACCGCCATGCGCGGTGCCCTCTCCCTCGGCTTGCCCCTTTAGCGTGCTCACCACAGCTAGCCGCATATACGACCTCACCCAGTCGTGCTTGGAACATTACATTGACAAGCTCCGAGCCGTCCAGCCCAGGCTTCGCCGTCCTGCTAATCCCAAGTTCAGCTACATGGCCCCCTACGGTCCGGATGAACTCATGGTACCCGGCTGGCAGCGTCAGACCGACGGGGTCCCCTACAGCACGCCTCATATGGGTCCAGCATCCTGGGAGGAGGCGCAAGTCGTCCTACGGGCTTTTTGGCGCTTGCAGATGTTCCATGACTTCAAGCGGGCCGCGCTGAATTCCCGCCAGACCGCCTTCCCTCGACTAGATGTCGACAGGATTGTAGGCTTACGGCTAGAAGAGCTGTTCCCCTGCGTGCATCCTCATATGACTCAGTACCACGAGATCTTGAGCGTCTCCGATTATCTCCAAGAGTCGGACGCAAGTACACATCCGATAGACCGTCTTCCAGAACGAAAGGTTGATCACATGACCGGGCCTCCTGAAATACCCAAAGATGCATACTGCCTTGTGTCTTATACAGGAAAGGTCCGGCACCTGTCCTACGTTCCAGACGGGTTGTGGCGACGACATTCGATTCACCCTATTCATCAATTGATCAACCATGAACAGTCCCCTATCAGAGGTGTATCGTTTGAAATATTCCGGCGCCTCGGCTTCATTCTGTGGGATGAGAACCGGTTGGCAGCACTTGGACTAGCACAAGCACCGCCCATGAGGGGCCAGAAGCCACCGCCGGTAAAAGGTTATTGGACTTATTGGTACTCGTGGCGCAGTATCTTGAGCAAAGAAGAGCTTACTCAAGTAGAAATGAAGCTCGAGGCCGAAGAAGCTGAGAAGAGAAGACGGGAGAAATTAAGGGACGAAAGATGGATGGCTACCGGGAGCTGGGAATAGGTTGTCCGTATCTTGGCTTAGGAAATCGACCTCGATTGACTTAGCGATGATGGAATCGAAGAAGCGCGTCTCGAGAATGATAACAACGACGACGACGCACAATAACAATAAGGACAGCTCATTCTGTCAGACGTGGGAGCTGCCTGCCCCTGACTCGTGCGGATACCGCATTCGAGGACGACTCTGGAATACCATCCGGAATAGGTATGAGGCAAGATCTCCCATGGTAAAATGCTAGACCTCCCATCTACATAAGGGAATTCAACATCCCATGTATATTACATCTTTCTCTTGAAGTAAGCAGTGCAATTTATTCAACGGTCGCTCTTGTCAGGTCCATCCTTGCCACCACTCCCGTTTGTCACATTCCCACCCGAGAGGCCCTTTCTGGAACGGGAGATGAAGACATCGGGTTCTGAATCTATGCAGCCGCCCCTCCAAAGTACTCCACCACCTTACTTCACCGGTCGCAGGGCTAGCCCTTACACGGAGGGAGGGGACCATCTGTCAGGGGCGTCGTCGGGTTAGTCCGCCGGGTTAGCCACATTCTCGATCGTGAACATCATGTTAAGCTTCCAGGGGTCTCTCCAACCAGTGAACGGCACGTTTGACAACCCGTGGTTCCAGACCTGAGCAGAACTGATCCGTTTGACGCCCAACTTTCCCTTGTGCGTAGCAAGAAGGAAGGCGCTGCCCGCACCATTGGGCGTGCCAAGGAGCGCGTAGAAACCATCAACTTCATTCCGGTTTTGAGATGATCGAGAAAAGGTCCGCCGATTAGCAAAGCTTGGGAAGGTACTGTGTCCCACTCGCCTCAGCGCCTCGATGATCTGGTTCTGCGTCTCCTCGTTGGTGATCCAAGACCGGATGATGAATCGAAGGCCATCAACTGGCGCATCGGCTGCGTTGGCAGCCAACTCCCATTGCCCAAAGGCCGCATCGGACCACTGCTTGATCCGGGATATTGGGAATGGCGGCACTTGCCCAATAGCGGCTCTGGGACTCTTGTTTTTGTCGGCGATAATGACGCCACCCTGTCCGTTCATTCCATTGGCGAATTCTGCCCGAGTTAGCTGCTTTAGTGTCAGTACTGAATAGTGCTTCAAAGCGGTTTCAGATGTGCTCACAAGGACTTGTTGTCCGTTCACTCTCCCGTCCCTCACGTTTGCATGATAATAGTAGTGGGTGTTTTCAAAGTTTGCGCCAGTGAGTGCGTTCAAGTTCGCAGGCATGCCGGAGGAATAATATTTGGGGTTTTCACCCTCCGCGAGCTGTAACTCCCTCCATCCTTCATCCTCGTCGTCTTCGGCATCCGAAATCAAGATTTCCCACTCTTCGATCTGGGATTCCAACTGCCTGTTGCCATTGAGTTGCCGGGCACGAGCTATAGTGGCCGACATGAGGCAGTCCAGTCTGCGGCCCTTGGTGATGGACTCCGCATATGGAACACGCTTCGTCAACTGATGGAGATTCTCGGTGAGGTTCCGGTCAATCTGAGGCTGGGCCTCAATAGAGAGGGTCGGAGCCACAGCACGACTCCATGTGAGCGGGAGAAAGCCGATGAGCAAGGCAACGAGAATGAGCATCATCGTTCTCCTCGCTACAAAAAAGCCGTCACTTGCCATGCTGTCTTTTCTCCAACGGGATGTGTAGAGACAAATCGCCTGCAAAGACCGAAGAAAGTAAAAGTGCCGGCAAGGTCAACTGCTCTAAGGAACGTGAAGGTGAGCGAAGGCACTGGCTTTGTGCCCAAAACCCGGAAATCAAGATATGTCATGTATGTGAGCATCACGGCTTAGGAGAATTATTGAAGACCCCCATGCTACATGCAAGGACCCCATGTTGCGCTTCCGATAACCTCACGCCCGTCGTGTCATCAAGCGATGAGGGGAAGACCGCGTGCTTGATCCTTCGGGCCTCCACAGGATGGTCTGGCCCTTAGCTAGCACTGTCGCATATAGAATGCACTATGTGGGCCCTCAGAATATGAACAACGGTGGCTCGGCGCTGTTAAGCAAGCCTACATTCCACGGAGATTTTGATACTTGCAGCTGTGGGGATCCAGGGATTACATTTCAATCCTGATTTGCTATGCGGCCAACTGTTGGGTTATTACATTCTGATCATTCCGGTATGATGAAAAGGCTCAACAGGACATGCACATTGTGCCGCAATATTGAAACTGGATGGTGATCCCACGCTTAGATTGGAGTACCTTGTCCGCTCAAACCCACAACAAGGAGTCGGGCAGAGGGCCTATAATTACATCCGATTTAACCCTTTCCGTGCCCGTACCTTCGAATATTTCGGTTACAAATATAACGCACTCCGCCTACCTGGTCCTAATGAATTTAACTATAGGCACAATGACTTGAACTAAGATCCAACAGCCGGTATGGATGTTATCTCTTGTTACTTCTCCTGTTCTAGTCTACCTAGTGTTTCCACTCCTCGCTAAAGGGTTTGTATTATTTCTCACAGTTAAATCAGCTGTGGCGGAGCCTAGCCAGGACATATTGGAATGTGCAAGTATGCGTATGGATGCACACGCTGTTGGCCGACTTCAAACCCAAGAAACCGAGGGCCTGCGAGTAGTATTTTGCTTATGTGCGTGAGGCTATCATATGTCCCCTGATGCCTGAGTGTTCTCGTCAGTGTCCACATATCACCTTCCTATCGCGGTACCGTGGGTCTGCTGCTTCTCTGCCGAGTCAAGATTGGGGGCTTTCGGGATGTTTATGCCTGAAGAAAAGTGGTAAGTGAAGCCTGGCGAAATATATAAGTAGTACGTCATCGAAGACCTCCTCACCATTCCGTTTTGCCCAGTCATTAACGGCCTCAAGCGAATACTCGAGTACGTCAACAGTTAGAAAATATGAAGCCCTCCATCTTCGCTTGTGCCGCCATGGTTTTTCTACCTGCCTTGGCCACCCCATTGGCGACTGACGCTTCGATCGCCGCCCGGGATGCAGAGCACGAGCTCTCCACTCGCTAAACCGCCAGCGGCTGCTACTACTTATATTGTCTCCTTTCAATGCTCTCTCTCCGTCCGAACATTTCCCGTCAGGATCTGGCTGACAAATTAATGCTATCATAGTGCGCCACCCACCTGCTGCGTCCCGGCTGTTTGCATGTGCGCTGGGTCCCGCAATTACTATGTCAATCGAGACAACGTTAACCGTGGACTGCCCTGTTGCGACCCCTCTTGGGGATACATTGGCACTGGGTACACCAGCTTCCCCGGGTCGTGCTTCCGAATTGCCCCGGATGGTGCCGTGGAAAAGGAGGAAGAAGATGTCGCCGTCAAGATCATCGGGGCATCGCCAATGCAGTCGGAGTAAGCTATATAGGGTTTTGAGATGGGATCATCACGTCAATGAAACAGCACGGAGTACACTATTATTTTCAGGCCATACGGGTATTCGGTCCAGTCAAGTCAGATTGTATTGAGGTTCTTCTGTGTTTGTGTTCTGGAGATATCTCTGCATTGTAAACTTCCCCCAAGACGAGATAACCTACACTTTACTATTTACGCCATCAATTGCATTAAAACATGATGCCTACCTTCTAAGTAACAGAAAGGCGACGTTTATTAAAGGCTTAAGCGGATGTAGGATTAAAATTAGAGATTTGCTATTTATGCTGTATCCCCCTTGCTATTCGTGCTGTGTCCCACTTTTAACAGTTGCCTACAGCCGCTACAGATCTGCCACCTGTCAGCTCCCAGCTGCAATTGCAGTTGCAATTGTAATTACAATTGCAACGTTTTTAGTTACAATTATCTTCTTTAACTGCAACCTTTTTATAATAGTTATAATAACTTCGTTGTAATAACAACGCATTATTTCGGCCATGACAGCTATCCCGAATCCCGAAAAAGGCGGCGCGTACGGCCGTGACGCGTCGGATCTCAAGGTGGAACTAGTTGGAAACTGACAGCTATGCCAGGTGTGTATCAGCTGGAAGGTGGGGCACACAGCACGAATAGCAAGGGGGATACAGCACAAATAGCAAATCTCTAAAATTATGCCTACCGCTCTATGAGACAGTGACATTACACACTGAAGCATCTGAAACTGAAAGGGAAATATAATTATCAGGTTACCCCTTCAAAAGATCCTCACTACGGGTTAGAGGGTAGTGAGAAAGTCGAGCAATGCGAAAAGTCCGTAGCCAAAGGAAAAGGAATAATGGCCTGGTCGACGTTGCTCAAAGGCGTGGCCGAGTGGAAAAGGACGATGACGACCGCCCGCGACTTCGGCCAATCAGGCCTCGCTCTGGGCAGCACTCCCTACAACATATACGTCAGTATCCGAGCTGCTGGGTACTGCCCTCACTGGGCCGCAAGGAGGATACAGCGTAAATCGCTACAAACAGCGAAGCGTCTTCGGACATGACTTGTTAGATGGATTCTACAGCTATGGAGTAAGGAGGGAGTTAGTTAGCTACACCTAGCCTAGCACCCCCAGATGCCCTAAGGGAGGCTACAGGATAGCCGCTACGCGGCGGTTCCCCGGCGTTAAATGCTGTAACCATCGAGGGCGGGACCGTTAACCGGAACAACATACCGTCACACGAACATATAATTGTTCTACGTTATTACGTTAGATCCGACCCGACAGACTGGTACGGACCGGGCTTCGCGTACAGAGATTGGCCAAGTTATGCGCGTACGGTAAGCCTGCTCCACTTGGACGCAGGGAACCTGACACATGTGATGAACATGCTCATTTTTGGTTTTGCTGAGTAAGTCCTTTTCCCTACTGGTAGGCGGAAACCAAGTTTACGGGTGCGGTTGTAAAGATAACATGCCTGTTTAGGGGAAATGCCATGGGTTGTTAAATATAACCGTTTCTACTCAGAAGAAAATAATAAAGGAATAATGCTATGCTAATCATGATCTTATTCCCTTTTATTCCTAATTAATTTATCTTGGTCTTAAACCTGGCAATTCGGCCCGAAAATAAGGTGATGAGATGTATACAAAGCAGGGGTAGATACAAAAGGAACGCAAGAGGAAACTAAGAACCGACTCCTTCCCACTTTATGGAAAGCGGTAACGTGCACCGTTAGGTTTTCTAACCACTAAAAACGGCCGATGTTTCCCTTGTCAGGTGATGAATATAAGGAGGCTAAATAAAGGCCTCACTGGGGGGTGGGGAGGGGGGAGGGGGGAGGGGGCTTACTTCTCGATCCCACCCTATTGGAACCCAACCGTGCACCCCTGTTTTCCGGACAGATCGGTTAACGTCACGCATATAACGACTCCTCTTATGGCCACCAACCGCATGACGCACGTTTTCATGGATGAGTCCGCTGTCGTGCCATTAAACCGCAAGTAACGACGAAGAAAACGTTCAGGAAACGCATGGGGATATTGCTACGGTTTTGGTAGTACTGAAGCAAGAGCACATCAGCGATACCGCAATACACTCCCGTGATTGCTAGTTGCGTCAAGGTCACCCTGAAGATAGAAGGCTAAAAGGTGAACATTAAGGGCTCAAAGTGCGCTAGCGCGAGTTGGCAAACCACTTTGACAACCTGTAGATGTGTAGGGCGTCCTGCAGTTCAACGAAGCCATGAAGAGACCACCGAAGAACATGGGGCCGCCAACAGGAGGGCCGGGACGTGCCGCCAAAAAAAGCTGTCGAGCATGACGCTTACTGTTCTTGCTTCCACGGGGCAGTATGGAGTGATTATTAGCAAAACAGTTCCCCCGCCCCCGCCACCCCCCGGGTTGGCGGGGGCGGGGGGGGGGCTTGTCAGAATGTTATCGTTAGAAGCCGTTAGTTAACAGAAAATCTGCTTCAGCCGTTTATCTGAAGCGGCCTGTACAGGGGAACAACTCAGGGGTAGTGCCCACCCCTGGAATTAAGCGGGCGGAAATTGCCAAGAACGAGTCGCAAGATGGGTTACGCCATTAGTTGCTCACGATCGTGTTGCTAGTCTTCAGCAGTACTGTATTAGCCTTTCATCCCGCTCCTCATATCAGTTTCATATTCTCCTACCATATGCTGGCACGTCGCAGGACACTCTCTTTATCGAAGCACAGCAAATACTTGATGCAAATCTCAACCTTTAAACTTGGAAACTGCTCATAAAAGTTTCCTTTCATTCTCTTTTCTGCGGCCTCTTTCTGCCCTTTCAATCGTCGTACCTACATAGTGTCTCCTGTCTCAAAAAGTTACACGGCACTGGCATAATTAAAGAATCACGGACGGCTTTAGAAATGACATATACCATCGTGGCTCTCATCCGGCGCAAGGAAGGCACTACACCCGCCGAATTCCGCTCACATTACGACAATATACATGTCCCACTTCTAAAGTCGCTTGTTGGCTCGACCTTCCCTCTTTCCCATACGCGCAATTATGTCACTCGAATACAAACCGGCGACCCGCTGAATCCAACAGATTCTCAGCAAGACGAAACGGCTGCTAACTTGGATTTCGCGCCAGTCCTCTACATGGGGAAAGCTTCTGACGTCAACTACGACTCGCTCACTGTCATGGTTTGGGAGGATAAAGCAGCGTTTGATGACTTCAGTCGAATCTTCTCAACCAAGGAAGTGTCCGACAAAATTGCTGACGACAACAAGAATTTCCTGGACACTACCTTTCGACTTATCTATGCTGTCGAGGAACCAGTAATCACAAACCGTGGTTGATCACCTGAGGTCTTCTGACTAATGGAGATGTGCTAGGCAGATGAGACTGTATGAGGCATTCCGAGTTGTTGGTGTTAGGGTTAGGGTACACAGGAGCGGAGCTCCTCAAAATAGGATCAATAGCCATTCGTGCAAACGCCAGTCCTCGGCCCTTGCGGTGCTTGCAGTATGCATTATGTAATATAACGTCTTTTATCAGCGGAACACTGTAGTGGCCTCTTTTCGGTGTCTCCTGTTGAAATACTAAGATAGCCAGAATTCCCGGTAACTCCACTTTTGCCGAAATTTATCATCTCCTACCCCATGCACAGTTCTGGTATCATGTCAACAACCGTGAATCTGCGATTTCTGTATGTAATATCCTGAAAATACGAATCAAGCTCCAGGATGGTTCTAAAGGCGAGGGCACAGTAACACATCGGCCTAAGATCTACTAGTACATAGATAGGCAACGCTTAGCGGGTAGAAGCTGGCCGTCGCTGGACAATAATGTAAAGGAGTAGATTGCTCTATCTGAGTCACATGCTTGAGTCCTAACTATTTCGCCCACAAGAAGAGCAATCGCTCCAGCCCATGCCCCATTGAACGAGACAGCTGAATGTACAGAATGGGGGAAGTAATGCGCTATCCTAAGAACTCTCAGCTC
Organism: Monosporascus sp. CRB-8-3; assembly: GCA_004155055.1. Lineage (NCBI taxonomy): Eukaryota > Fungi > Ascomycota > Sordariomycetes > Xylariales > Monosporascus > Monosporascus sp. CRB-8-3. The sequence continues at coordinate 114,378 of QJNZ01000072.1, forward strand.
CGAAAGCTTGCTGAACACGAATCCCTTCTTGGCTTGTGTTGGCCGTAAGCTCTTTGCTCGAAGGCTCGTATGCGCACTTAGTAGTTGTGACTGCCTCTGGTGATGGGACCGTCTGACATTGGCAGCTTCCCTTATACCCATTCTCGATCTCGACCAACTGGCTGTATCTGCCCACCCGGTAGCTGGTCTGTTTAAGATTGCTAAGTACTATTTCGTTTGTGCCATGACGGGAAGAGGTTAGGCTTGATCTGAGTCTGCTAATGGCTGGTGTAATATGAGCTTTCACCAAAGGCGCAAGAGTCGGCACACAGGCGGCCACGATGCCAAGCCAGAGCTCGAGGAAGCTGATAATAGCGGTCAAAGGAAAATTATAAGTATAGTCCGGGGAGCTCCTAGTACGCTGAGCGGTAGAGGCCCTCCAGCACATCATAGCGACGGTACTAACGTTCAGTTAGCGGTGTTGGATATGGGTGACAACCACGAGGATAATAGACTTACACAAATCCAAGGCTAAACATAATACTAATAGACAACTTCTTCCGTAGGGACATCCGGAGGCCCCAGAGTACCGGCATCGGCAATATTATAATAGCAACCTCCAAAGCCAAGTTAGTGCCAAGTGTAGCTAGGTCACTCTTGCTCATGTTTCGACACGAGCCGCCAGGGACAGGGTGCCAAGGTTGATAAACAGGCCGGCAATTTGTCGAATATACACCAATGAAGGTGATGCAGTAGCAAATCACAATACCCATAAGGCAGTATGACCACCTCCGAAACGTCCTTGTCGTGAAAACCCGTGCGTAGAGCCAGAGTAACGACAGTTTGACGGACACACTCGCAAGTAGCCATGGAATCTCGACCGCAAAGAAAATCACCTGCATGAGGAAGGGTCAATAACAAATATTCCGGAAGTAAAATCAGACATGGTACCTTTGCTTGCACAGCAAGTTCATAGTCACTCAGCTCATGAATATGCTGTCCCATTCCGTTAATAATGGCCCATACCACAAGACCGGTTACGACTATCGTATTTAACTATGGGAGGTTTAAGCTATCGGGTTAAACGTAAACCATTGATCGGGGATGTACTCACGTAAGCGAAAGCTACGAAGGCGTCATCAGCATACAAGGAACGCTTCGATATTTTGGCTGCCCAGAAACGCATCATTATAATCACCGTGCAGATAATTGTAAACACGATGACTAGAATCAGGACCGTCCATCCGCTCTGGCTAATGTTTGCCATCGTGGAAACCCTTTGACATCAAGTACAAAGGTAGTTGCCTAGAATGTAAGCTGATGACCGGAAGCTTGAAACGGTGATTCAGTGAAGTAGAAGACAACACCCGAAAGAAACAAAGTGGCTGCATGAACTACCATAGATGGGGGATGGATGAGCATTAATGATAAGTTAGAAGACCATTCAATGGGTAAAAAAAGTGGACATTTTCAACCGGTGTCAAAGGTAATTAGCATTTTGCATTGCATGTGGACTGCCATACAATGCCTGCGTGAACGTTGCAACACGACAGCATTACGGTAACATAAATCCTGCCTGGCACTCAACAGTCTACACGGGTGTTTCCGTAGGTAAGGTCAAAGGGTAATTGCATGTTTGACATTGAGTATCGGTTTTCAAGGATGCAGGAAATGGACATAACCGCATAAAAACAGCGTTCAAAGAGTTATCGTCTCGCCTAGTTCGATTAGTTTGTAAATGACGGATATTACTCAAATATGTACCTTGCCTGTATGCAGAAAAGTGATGCGCCAGTCACGGCGCTCGAAGTTGCCCATAATGGCAGGGGTCGGGGTAGTATTGAGCCCCCAGGTGGCAGCCTAACGGAATGACGGAATGTAACCACTGCCAGGATACTGGCGAGTGGGAGGGATGGGGTGAAATGCATGTCTACAGACGTTCATAAGCCAACTGTGGGTTTTACTATTGCGACAGGGCAATCCGTTGGTAGCCAAGGGAGCTCTCATAAAATTATACCTTCAAGCTGAGAGTCCAGGAGCGTTCCTAAATTTCACCTGATACCTGTCGTGACAAGTCGTCTCCCATCTCTTGGTCACCAACAGAATAACCCTTTCGCATTTCAATTCAGCTTAGCGGAGCAAAATGGGTGTTCCGCGCCCAATTCTCTCTTCCTTCGCTGTTCTAGCTGCAGTCGCTGCGTTCTTGCTACGAAACGAATTGTCGACAGCATTGATGCAACAAGCTGAATCCAACAGTTCTAGATGCCGTTGTTTCCCTGGAGACGCATGCTGGCCTTCTGGAACAGACTGGGGGAACTTCAATCAGACCCTGGGAGGAAAGCTCATCGCGACAATTCCTATTGCCAGTGTCTGCCATGATAACCACGCCTTCGCTCAGTATGATGCGGAGGCGTGCGAACGGCTCCGTTCTACCTGGGACTATCCAGAGACTCACATCGTGACGTCTTCCTCACCAATGGCCCCTTTCTACGCCAACATGAGCTGCGACCCTTATACACCACCTGAAGCCCAGTGCATCATCGGCACGTACGTCCCGTACGCTGTAAATGCGACTTCAGCCAAAGATTACCAATTAACTCTCGCATTTGCTCGGAAGAATAACGTTCGACTAGTAATTCGGAATACAGGTCACGACTACCTATCCAAGTCGACAGGGGCAGGGGCGCTGGCGCTTTGGACACATCATTTACAAGATATCTCCATTTTTGATTATTCCACATCCCTATATGAAGGGAAAGCAATGAAGATGGGGGCAGGCGTGCTGAATTTCCAAGCTCAAGCTGCCGCCCATGACCAAGGGCTCCTTGTCGTAGGCGGCGTCGCCCCAACAGTCGGCACTCCAGGCGGCTACACGCAAGGTGGGGGCCATGGGGTTCTGTCGTCCTCGTATGGGCTTGGAGCTGATCAAGTCCTTGAGTGGGAAGTCATAACCGCAGAAGGCCAAAGGCTAGTAGCTACTCCGACTGAGAACTCTGACCTTTATTGGGCCCTATCAGGAGGTGGCGGGGGCACTTATGGCGCCGTGTTGTCTATGACAGTGAAGACGTATCCGGATGGGATAGTTGCGGCGGCGAGATTAAGTTTCTCTAGCCAGGGCGTGACAAATGATGTATTCTGGAGCGTTGTGCACACATTCCTATTGGCCCAGCCTAGGATGACTAATTCAGGGGCAGGGAGCGAATGGGTGCTTGGGAACGGGTTTTTCATGATGCAGCCATTAATCGCCCCGGGCATAACTTCTCAGCAGTTACAGGCTCTTGTTCAACCAGTACTCGACGTACTAGACCAGAACAACATGACATACGGTTGGTTATACTATTGGTCCAGATGTCCTGGTAAGGCTAACGGGTCCGCTCATAGATTACGCTATCGACGACTTCGCTACGTATCTCGAGGCCAACCAGGCCATGAGCCCTCAGTGGAACATCTCCCAGTTCAATATTGGTGGCCGGTTCCTCCCGCGCTCCCTATTTTCGACGAACGATTCGGTCGCACTTGTCACCAATGCCTTGCGGTTTATAGTCACTAACGGTGGTGTCTATTCCGCGATGAGCGTTGATGTTTCACGTGCACCAATCGCACCCAACTCAGCCCACCCAGCATGGCGTACAGCTCAACTTGTGAGCACATTCGGAACGTAAGTATCCCCCATCCAAGAATATTCCCGTTCCTGGCAGCTTATTGGATATTTAGACCTTACGATCGTTATAACTACGAGGCAAACATAGCTGGACGGCGCCATGTTACCCATGTGCTAGCCCCGGCCCTGGAGGCATTGACTCCGGGGGGTGGTGCTTATCTGAACGAGGCTGACCCACACCAGCCCGACTTTCAGGATGCTCTTTATGGCAGTAACTACGCCAGGCTGAAGGAGATCAAGGAGAAGTATGACCCCCACGACCTTTTCTTCGGTCCGACTGCAGTTGGTAGCGAGAATTGGCGGATAGAGGATGACGGCAGGCTGTGCCGGACACCACGCATGCAGAATTCGTAGAGATGGGTAGCATTGCATAAAGATAGCCTGATTGTCATTGGTACTGTACACGGTCCACTTGGCTCATCATGTTACTCATAGTATGTATTAGGTAGTTACCTAGGGTAGGATGGATCGTGTAGACCAAAATGTAACCGATATATGAGCTACTCTAGGCACGTAGGATTGCTTTGTATAGAGTGAAGTAGAATTGTGGTAACTGGACAGAACTATCCAAGTGCCATTATTGGCAGCCTGGTGCATGCGGCACAGAATTGGCACCCCACCTGGGGCTGTAGCTCTCTCCCTGCCTAGAAGATGTCCGATTCCAGCTCCACAACGAGATGCGCTGTAACCGGATTGCAAGTCCCGGTCGGATAGGTGGCTTTTGCATAGATCCGGCAGCAATCACAAACAGCGTGCATGGTATGCACCTATGGTGCATTATGCATACAAGGGACCAACAAGAAAGTGGGCAGACATGGTTACCGGTCGGGACTCTTGACATTACGACCCGAAAAAGTTAATCATCGTCCATGATAACCTACAAACCTGAGAGGACCGAACCCCAAAGCGCCCCCTGAGGAAATACCGACATCGACGTGGCTCAAGATATCAATGACTACTGCTACTCCGACTCCCAACAACATGAGTGAGCGATGGGAGAAGGTGGGACTTATCCCCTCGCTGAAGTTAAACGACGGCAATGAGATTCCTATGGTGCGTAACAGCCTGCCAAACTATCTATGACCTAGTCAGTAACCCGTGTATCCTATAGCTCTCATACGGTTTCGGAACAGCCAACTTCGCGGGAAAAGATGACGATGTCTCCAGACGGGCAATCATGGCGATCCAGAATGGATATTATCATCTTGACAGCGCTGAGGGTAAGGCCTGCCCATATTACGGAGTCAAGTGTGAGACTCGCGGATACCGATTGCTTATGCGACTCTAGCATATTTCAATGAAACGGGCGTAGGTACTGGCATCAAGGCCTCTGGCGTGCCACGAAAGAAGCTCTTCGTCGTCTCGAAGGTTGTCGGAACCAAAGGTCAAGACGTGCAAGTTGCGCTCGAGTCGTCCCTTGGGAAACTTGGTCTGGACTACCTGGACATGTACCTTGTCCATATTCCATACGCCGCAGGTTCGCCTGAAGAATTGCAAAGAATCTGGACTGAGATGGAGGCTATCAAAGCATCTGGAAAGGCGAGATCGATCGGTGTTTCCAACTTCGAGCAACCAGACATTGAAGTCATCCTGCAAACCGCCAAGATAATTCCTGCGATCAACCAAATCGAGTATAATCCCTACTTTCAACACGGGAATCTCATCAAGTTCCTTCGAGAGAAGAACATAGCCGTTGCTGCGTTTTCACCGTTGGCCGCCGTCACTACAGCGCGACCTGGCCCGTTAGACGAGACATACACTGAGTTGGCAAAGAAATACGAGGTGACGGAGTCTGATATCGCTTTAAGATGGTGTATTGATCAGGACATCGTGGCTGTCACCACTAGCCACAGCGAACAGAGGCTCCAGGGGTATCTACGCAACTTGCCTAAGTTCAAGCTAACGGGAGAAGAGATCGAGCTCATCTCGGAGATTGGCAAGAAGAAACATCACAAGGGGATAACCGAGAGCTACATGAGAACGCATTATGCGTCTCAAACCTCATCACCTTAAACGGGTTCTACCAGGTGCCTAGGGCGAAGCTATTCAGCCAACCTCTGCTTGTACCTAGGTTTGCAATTTCCATTCTTGTGGTTTATTACACCTAGACAAGGCTCTACTCATCCTACTCTTGCAAAATCTTGTTACCATGTCTGACCCGGCTGCGGCAGTTGTGTAATCCTTGTAGGTGCGCCTTCAAAATCTCACAAGGTGGACGTTTGTAGACCCACAGCTTGTAACATCGTATGGAATTACTATCTACGCCTCCTCCTGCCGCGGCTTTTAGATTCATTTGACATTGGAAATGAGCTTGGCTCCTCCTCTACGTCGCCGGACGTCGGGGAAAGTAGTACGGTGCTTGATGTATTGGTCGTCTTAGGCACCACGACAGGGCGTGTAACAGCAAAGGGGGTTGCAAATGCAACATATCATAGCTTCCATTACAGCCGACAGTGGGGTCTACCGGCCCCCTCGCTCGCCGCAACTCCGCTTCATCACTTCCATATGGATGTTGCGTCAGAAGAGGCTTATGGTTGTGAATGTATCTGGCTTATAGGCAGGCTACCTTGGCCCCAGCGTAGGGCAATCGCAGTGCAGGCTGGCGTGGGACTTCAAGACTATGGGTGGCATTACTTGCAGCTAACTGCATCAAAAAAGTCTGGCCGTTGTCAGTCCATATCCCAGTCGTAAGTATATACGCGCTTCATTATTGGCCGGAAATATGGGGCTTGGTAATATAGGCGGAGGACTTTGCCAAGATGCTAAACTATTGCTGTCAGGTGTTAGGGTCCTGATTCCTACAAAAGCCTCCTTGGAATGTTTATTGGCATGCGGTTGGAAGGTAAAATTGCGACCCTAGACGGAAGAATCGTACGTCGGACGTCGCAACCTCAATGCCGCCGCCTCGGTTAGCCAATTTCGTTCGGAAATTGGATTTTAGTACCTATTACAGCAGTAAAAATGAGAAAGTACCAGGTTGTCTTCAATTCCATACATACAATGTGATATGGGAACTTACATATGGGTAGTGGAGGGTGACCTTGCGAAGGGAACTAACAGAAAATACTCCCGAATATTGTAACTCCTTGGAAACGGGTATCCAATAGACGGCCAAGAGGTGTCATAACAACAATTTCTTGTAGCTCTGCCGAGCCTGATTTTTATTCGTTTAATCTGCCCAATCAGCCTCCACGCATAGAATACCTTATAGCCCTTTAGGGCTCTTAGCGGCTAACATTTTCCGTTTTAGGGCAATGCGCGTGCTAGCAGTGACCTAAATCGTTGGTACTGACGCTTCTTGGCCGTCTAGCAAATACCTGAACATCGAGCCTCTCCTGCGGGGGGCGAAAGCCTTCCAGCGACTAGGATCGAAGCGCACCTTGCACTTACAGGGCCTACCGGCTACCAATGAGACCACATGAGAGACCAATAATCACCCTTGTCCGTAGTCGGAATATTATAATGTAAGATGACTGGACAAATCGTCTCATTTGTGGGTGACTCCAGTAAAATGGTCTGAGGACTGACCCGCGGGTGGTGACAAGGCCCTCGCTATGGTCTTCTGCGTAAGAGTGGGGAATTTGACTCCCCCGACCTCTACTACCCGATGTTGAACTCCGAGACCTGCAAAGCTATCCGACCGGTCTGTGAGCCGAAAATCAATTTGGGTGCACTGCTAAGAGTAGATTGTAATGTGGATGGAACATCCCGACCCTTTCTGGAGAGCAGTTTTGGGGACGGCTTGAGGGAGACTGCATCCCGTCGCCCGGCATGACCAGGATGCCAAAGCAACGACGCCATCTCTGTTACCGCCGCCCTGCACTACTTGGGACCGAAGTGTCTGCACGTTCTATGATGGTTTTCTTTGAAACTTGATAGCTCCGGCAGCGGATTCTCACCCTTTCCCACCCCATAGCTTTGTGGTTTTATTCTATCTTAGAGTCTCATTCAAGTCCAACATGCATAATCCTTGGGTCCCATCTCTTATCAACGGATAGCATTGCAGTTCGTGTTATTTTGGTAGTAATAGAATAAGTGGGAAACTGCGGTTCGAGAGCTCCCATATAACCCAGATAGGAAACCTACTACATAGGAACTCTAGAGTGAGGTTTTCTTGGTAGCTATGTCTGCCTCCTAGACGTGGAACATATCGACTTTCATCCTACCATTCTTCTTCCTAAATCACTGAACATGGAGAAAAAAATGCTTCAAGGTCTTCTTGCAATCATGGGCGGGTTGATTTCACACCATGGCTTCTTTATCCACGGAGAATGGCACATGAGTGGCGTTCAAATTGTAAACACTCATTTAATACTCGCATCTCTTGCGTTCTGGCTTCTCAGCCATGCATATGAGGCCATGAGCGACGCTTTTTATTCTCTTGCCGTCATGACAGTATGGTATTTTATGTCCCTATTTACTAGCATGACTATATACAGGCTATTCTTCCACGCTACCTCGGCATTTCCGGGCCCAAAGCTAGCGGCCGTCACTAAGTTCTGGCACATATTCCATATTCGAGATTCCCGAAACTTCTTATTCTTACAGAAGCTTCACCAAAAGTACGGGAACTTTGTACGAACAGGTGAGTGCTTAATTCGCGTTCCGGGTCACGCTAACGGCCTAAGGCCCTAATGAGATCAGCGTATTTCATCCAGGTGGGATCCAACTGCTTGACGGATGGAACAATGGAAACACCAAGGATGTCTGGTATGATCTCTTGCAACCACGCGAATCCGCCATTTTTACCCGTGACGAGCTTGAGCACAAGGACAGGCGTAAGACATGGACGCAGTCGCTCTCAACTAAAGGTACGACACAATTTCTGTCGCAATAGCGGCCCGCTTTGGCGATAATTCCGTATTTCCACGAAAGTAACAAGTTTATGCTCACCAGCGCAATAGCCATGGATTCACTCCGCCCGCGTATTGCGGATCAAGCGCAGTCGCTCTCTCGCTGCATTGCAAGCTACGGCACCAGCCCTGTTGATGTTGACGAAGTCATGTCCTGGTTTTCCTTTGATGCGATGGGAGAGGTGGTGTTTGGAGAAGGTTTCAACCTCATGGAGTCACGGGTTATGCACCCGGTAATTCGCCACCGAGACCGTGCGTTGGCACTTCTTGGGCCTATTGCCGACGCCATTTGGATTGCTCGTCTAGCATTCTCATTTATTCCCTTCTATGGAAGGGTCCAGGATTGGTTCCGTATGGTTGCCTTCTGTGATGCACATATGCAGATGCGAGTGGATGTAAGTTTGAACATTGATCCTGGGACCTTGCCGTGCCGTATGAAAGCTTACTGCCTCGTGAAGAGGGGGGAACGGGACGGGAAGATGGACATGGCATCATGGTTCATTGACGAATATAAAGAACTCAAGGGCAAAAAAGATGTCAAGGCCCTCAACAATCTCTTAAGCGGAACCGCCGTCTCAGCAGTTGTTGCCGGAAGGTTAGTTTCATTTATTCATGTATACGCATGCGTTTCGTTCAAGATTGAACGAGTTAACACTAACCATTCCCTGCGCAGCGATACCACTCGCGCCTCCCTGATAGCTACTTGGTGGTTCCTCTCAAAATACCCCGAGCATGCTGACAAAATCCGATCCGAGATTCAGGGCGTCGATATACGGAACGCGAATGCGCTAGCGGTACTTCCACATCTCAATGGTGTTATCAGTGAAATACTACGATTAGTACCACCGGCATTGACAGGTGGAGGAAGGATAACGGGGCCCCAGGGTCTACTCGTTGACGGTACGCTTATCCCGCCGTTTACCAAGGTTACAGCACCGAAATATGTCATTCATCGCCGTAAGTTCTCGAAGCACTTCACCATCAGATCTCTCATAGGTGTCTCCTGGGAATAACCCGTGACATAGTGGCATCCGCATTCGAAGACCCCGACGAGTTCATCCCTGAGCGGTGGTACTCCCGACCAGAACTCATCCGTGACAAACGAGCTTTCGGTCCCTTTTCTTTTGGTACGTCTATCTACGCCAATGCTCTGCTGCAGGATTGAATTCAAGTTACTTTACGCTGAGGGGAGCATGTAATGGTTGCAGTGTGAAAAGACGCTTACGAGAAATTTTATAAACTAGGGAGCCGCCAATGTGTCGGTAAGGCCCTAGCCTACGCAGAGCTCCGCCTTGTGACGGCTACCTTATTGCATCACTATAACGTCCGTTTCGCGCCGGGATACGATCCCGAGACCATGTGGCGTGACATGAAAGATCAGGTCACAGCCCAGCCAGGCCAAGTACTCTGCATCTTCGAACCTAGGCAGTGAACTGCTAAAGGGCGGTGGATCGGTTCGCTTGCCAACAAGTCAGGGTGTGGTACACAATGTGGTATTGTAAGGAAAATAGAGTATCAATAGTGGGGCTAGGTAGTCCTCCCAATGGCCAACGGTATCGGACCATGGCACGTCGTAAGGCATGCAGTTTCCGTCCGATTCTAAACCTCTTTCGGGCCGTGGACTGGTCCGGGTTCCAACGTGAACTTCTATGCCTGGCTGAATCTGCAAACGGTTGCAGCCGCAACAGTAAGCCTTAGAACTAACTACATAGCGTCGTTGCATTCCGCGACCCCATCTGCATAAGGCCGGAATCGGCTAGCTCCGTATGCTGGGTGGTATTGAGATCGCATACCGTACACGCGACCCATGGATACAAAGTTACAACCCGTAAGTTAACCGGTCCCAGTTGCGGAGACAGAGAAGCTACGTGTAAGTACTTTGGACTCACCCACATTCCATGAGTTGCTTGTGGATAGCTGAGTGAACAGAACCCATACCCTGGAGTATCGCGACGAGTCTATAATAGCGAGGATCTACAACCAGGCGCATAAGCCTATTAACGTAGTGATGTGCTCAAGAATGGAACCTGGGGTGTTGAGCGACAAGTTACGGTAATATCCTAATGATAATTGCAAATATTTACGGATCATAGAGACGATAGAGTTGAGGAGCAACTTAATAATAATAGCCTTTTTAAGTTCTCGTAAATTATCATTAGTAGATGCTTATAGATTTGAATATAGATATAAAGTCTACCACGGGCTGGATAACCGCGCAAGTCTGATAATCATAGGTTGGGCAATACTAACTATCACCAGTTGATATCCCGGGTCCCAGCAACAGCTCTAGTCCTTTGCCAAGGACTCTCTTTGAACATAATTTTGGGCCCCGTGAAATATCCTTGCTCGTCACGGTAGCGTTGCATTTACCGTCTAACTCTTGGATGCATGTTGGCGGTTATCGGTCAACTAGAGTATTTGCACAAGCATTATTTCTCCTGGGCCCCCACATAGCCATGTACTTTCCGCTATCAAAGGTTATATTATCATCTGTTTGCCTTCCTGGATCCCATCCCACGTGCCTCATCAGCGGCTCCCACGAATTCATATCATGACCAGTCAATCTCAACCTCAGGCTAAGGCACGTACCTCACCCAGAGGATATCCCAGGGGCCACGGACCGCCAGGGCCATCCTATCTGCAGTTCGTCATATACTGCTCTTTGAAGCGGCTTAAACTCTTCTTGACTCTATTCTGGCTCTTAACCAAAGACGATGCTGTAACATTCGTGATTCCAAATACTGCGTTTGGATTGTTCGGCGCTCTCGCAGGTCCAACTCTCATCAATCCCCCAAGCAACGTGCTGGATGTATTACTTCGCCTACCCGGTGTGATATTTTTCAACTGGTCTAACCTGCTGATATTTGACCTTGCCAATCAACGTCTTCCCGAGTCGGCACTCGAAGATGCTCTCAACAAGCCCTGGAGACCAGTTCCGAGCGGGCTGATGACACCTAGCCAGGTCCGCCAAACGATGCTCTTCTCTATCCCAATGGTTCTAATTGTCAATCACTTCTTACTTAACGTTGGTATCGAGACGGCACTCATCCAAATCCTCACTTGGTTATACAATGACCTAAAAGGTGGTGACGAAAACTGGGTTTTACGGAACCTGATCATTGCAGTCGCCTTTGGTTTCTTTAACTTGGGTTCCATCAACATCGCAACAGGATCCTTCCAGCCCGGTAGTCTATCAGCCGTAGGAGTAAGCTGGATAATCATAATCAGTGGCGTCATATTAACAACCATGCACGTTCAGGACCTCAAGGATCAGGACGGAGATCGGGCCAGGAGCCGACAGTCAGCACCTCTCGTACTAGGAGAGCGGCTCTCTCGATGTACCATCGCCATTCCCGTCTGTTTCTGGTCTTGGTACTCTACCCACCTTTGGGCTTTAGGTATATGGGGAGCAGGATCCATCGTGTTGGGTGTAATCGTGGCAGTGAGATGTCTGGCCTTTTCCGGTAGAAAGGCGGATAGGTTCACTTGGGAACTATGGGCATTGTGGACTATGACATTGTACATAATGCCATGCTTGTGCTACATCAGGGGCTTCATGTAAGTCAGTCTTAACAAGATTGACACTTGCTCAAGGATGGCGGAGTTACGGTTCGGTATTGTCTTCATAGCTGTCGCAGACAAGCAGAACGGGAAGTGAATGCGCGTATATTAGTGTGTAGGATGTGATAGTTGTCTGAACAGCTTCGGGCTCTAGGGAGCAGTATCTTGGACGCTCTATACAGAGTATGTGACAGTTAGGCTGATCGCTAGAAAAGAGTGCATGGAGTGTGTGAAGTGTAAATTGACTTAGTTGATCTCTGCTCTAGAGAGCGGTGGCTAGAAAGCTCTATATATAATGTGGGAGCCCCGGAACAACGTTTCTGCGGGGTGCCTACAGGCTAACAGGTCCTTATGACTAAGCAAATTACCCCTATTCTGCGACAGAGTATATATGCAAACCTAAGCTAGACGTATCCGCCTCGTTCCCTAAGCAGACATTACATTCTTAATTCGTTTTTACTTCGCTCATAGGGCCAACCGAGTCAGAGCTTTGCGGAGATAACTACGTAATATACTCTTAGCTTAGACAATATATAGTGCCATTAAAAGGAGAAACTGAGAGTAAAATCCTTCAAACGCACTGTTAGGCTCTGGACGAAATAATTTGGCCATCCTTTATATCGAGGAAGTTGGCGTGTAAGAATTGAGTAATCCAAGTCCGACCAATATTAATAAGTCGCAAAGTAGTCTAAAAAGTAAATTCCTGTGTTTACTCGATTTCTTAAGAAATAATTTCCGTAAGTATATAAAGATAATAACGACAATTTGAAACATCCAAGCGGTCAGAGGTGGCTGAGCTTTATGACTAGAGCCTGACTATGTGCTACGGTCCCATCAGCACATTAAGTGTTTGTTAATATCCACCAAGGTAATAATAACATTTACCCTATGAGCATCACACAGTAGATTGGCTGTTGTTCCACGGCAGAGGGATCAAGCTACGCTTCATAGTCTACTGTCATGACTTTGTATTGAAGTATCTATTAAAAGGCGCATCCGGCCACCCATATACCACATAAACACATAAGTTATACACGCACATATACCAAAACGGCGCCCAAGGAGCAGACCAACGAAACTGCCCACGCACACCCGCGCATTTAGCTCAATCGAAGACGTCGGTGGCGTAGCGCGTATTCCTCAACCCCTCCCACCACTTCTCGGCCTCCTCCCGGGAGACCTCGCGGCCGCTCCGCCTCTCCTTCTCGACGCGCATGCGGACGCAGACGTCGCGGACACCACGGCCGACGGCGCGGGAGCCGCAGATGTACAGCTTAGCGCCGCGGGCCCAGAGGTCCTGGAACTCGCGCTCGTGGAGCGCGATGGCGTCCTGCACGTGGCGCGCGCCGCCCGAGAGCTCCGGCCGCCGGCTGTAGGCGCGGACGACGGTGACGGCGCCGGCGGCCTCCCACTCGGCCAGCTCGTCGGCGTAGAGGTCGTCGCGCCCGGGCTCGCGGCAGCCGAAGAACAGCAGCGCCGGCGCCAGCTTGCGGCCCGCGGCGCACATGGTGGCGCGCTCCTGGATGAAGCCCCGGAACGGCGCGAGGCCCGTGCCCGCCGCCACGCAGACGATGGGCACGGACTCCGGCTCCCGCGGCAGGTGGAAGGCGGCGTGTGACGAGCGGACCGAGACGTGGACCTTGTCGCCGCGGTCGAGCGAGTTGAGGTAATTAGACGCGACGCCCAGGTGCTTGCCCGAGCCGGTAGTTGAGGGGGCGTTGAGGACCGAGAAAGTCAGGGTCACTCGGGTAGGGTCCCATAGAGGAGATGAAGAAACAGAGCTGCGGTGGCGTTAGCTACATATTATATGCAATCGTTTCAAAGGGGTACCTACTATTGACGGACGCGCATCGGGGGAAGCATTGCGATGAACGACCCCAGGGGCAATTCAATCGATGGGTACTTCTCCAGGAGATCTAGCACGGACGCCCGTGATCCTTCTTCAGAGGTTGCGAGCGCTTTGAGAGCATCGCGTTCCGTTGAGTCCTCGGCCGCCTCGGCCAGAGTCAAAATATTCTGCATTAATTGTCAGCCAAGCTAGTCTTCCACGGATCGAGCTGCAGCCAGATGGAAGTTTGTGGGCCCTCACCCTCTTCGTAGCCGGTTGGGACAGCTCAACATAAGCAGAGAAGACTTCATTAGCCGAAATCGGCGTGTTAGTAGGGACACTCAGTTTGCTATCAGTCTTGACGGTGATGTAGGCGTCCCAGGGGAGTCGGAAACGTCGCATGGCTCTCCCGATGCTTTCCTTGGGGTTGAAAGGTAGAACGGCAAGGTAGTCGCCCGCCGTATATGTTATGTCGCTTGGGAGCTCCAGTTCGATGTGTTTCTTGGCAGGTTCCCCTTCCGCTGTCAGTACCCGTGTCTCGCCTACTAGAGCCTCCCTCACATCCTGGCGGACACCGTTGGTCCTTGGGCTAGTCACTACGGCGTCGACGGTGCCGCTCTGTGTGCTTCCCTTGTTGTCCCCAATGTCGTACTGCTTCTTGAGGGCCGGCCAGAGTGTTTCGTACTCCCAGTTTTCGAAATTGGAAAACATATCTGAGTCTGCAGCATCTGCAAGCCCGATCTGGACCAGTCGTTCAGCCCCTGCTTGTTCAAGCTTTGCGTCAACCAGCTTGGGAATGCGGAAGAATGTCTGCGCCCAGTCATGATGACCACAGCCGAAGACCGCATATTGCACTCCGCTCAATGTCGTATCGTCTTTGATGTTCTCCAACCAAGACACGAAGTGGCCCGCGTTGTCCGGCGGTTGGCCTTCGTAGGAAGCGGTTAAAATGATGACAGGTTGGTCACGCGGTAGCTTTCCGTTCGCTACGTCCAAGCAGTCTACCGTCTCAGCGACGAAGCCGTGGTTGGGGGCGTCGCTAGCAAGCCTTTGTGCTAGAGATTCACAAGTGCCGCTGTTGGAGCCGTACAAGATGGTGATCTTCTTCAACGATCCGTCTGCGGAGACACCGGCCGCCGAAGCGCTCTTCTGCGCCTCTTTGGGTGCGTCTTCACCAGCCAAGCGGCGCTCCAACTGTGTTGCGGTGAGACCGTCTCGGAGGATAGCCCTCATCTGGAAATTGTGCGGCTTTATGGTCAAGGTTTGCTTGAGTCTAAGGTTATAGTTGGGATCATCCAAGACGAAGTTGAAGTTTTGGAGTAACATCGCCATGATGAGAATCGCCTCTTGCCAGGCGAAAGGCCTCCCTATGCAGGCCCTCGAACCATTGCCGAACGGCTTCCATGAGTTCTTGGGAAGCCGGTTGAAGTTCTCGTCAAGCATACGCTCTGGTACAAAATCATTGGCGTTTTGTCCGTATATTTTGGGGTCAAGATGTGACTTGGCAAGGAAGAGGAAGCAAGTAGTATCCTAAAATTGCCAGGGTTAAGGTTAGAGTTAGGGTTAGAGTTGAAAATAGGGGGTCAGAATAGGGGCCAGTCGCGTCATACCTTCGGTACAGGGTATTTCTCGGCTAGGAGGGTGTCTTCACGAGACCGGACCCCAAACATGCTGATAGGGGCGTTGACTCTCAAGACTTCGCGTAGTATCTAGGAGTCAAGTCAGGTTTTATGATAAAGGCGGGTGGATCAAGCATAGTCATACGACCAGTGACAGAGTAGTATTCGCAGATATGGGAAAAGGGCACTTACAGCAGCGATGTAGGGTAGTTTCGTTATGTGTTCGACCGTGATCTTCTTCTTTCCCACAACTGAGTCGACTTCCTCCTGAGCCTTCCGATAAGCCTCCGGGTGCTTGAGAAGTTGGTAGAATGCGAAGGATAGCATGCCAGAGGTCGTTTCGTGACCGGCGATCAAGAAGGTAATGAGGTTATCGATGATACTCTCGTCAGTCATGTGTTGTCCTGTTTTCGGGTCAACGCCTTCGAGCATTGCCTGAAGAAGGTCCTTGCGGCCATTTTCCCCTCGTTCGTTTGCTTCCTTTCGGGCCTTCAAGACGCCCTGAGCTGTCTCCTGCATTACTTTGATATCCTCGAAGTACTTGGAATCCTGGTTTCGGTAAAACCAAGAGGGGATCGGAGGCCGCGAGGGCCTGCGTCCTGACTCCAACAGGAACTCCCCCATAGCCTCGATGAACGGGTGCATGCCAGTGGTATAGTACGAATTAAAGCGATATCCCATGGAGCAGAGAGCGATGGTATCGAGGGCGAGCCGCGTGAAATCGTCTGCCACTGCAATGGGATGATGCGGACCGTACCTCGCCCACTTCATGCAGAGTTGTGTCGCAATATCGTGCATATCATCGAACATATTCCGAATGGACACGGGACCGAAAGCAGGCATCAAGATCCGGTGTGCGATGCCCCAGTTAGGCTCGTCGGGCCTGGCCTAGAAGAGCCGTCAGGACAACATCAATCCAAGTCAAAGTTTGGCCGAACTCACGGTGAAGAGCCCGTCATGGACGCCATTTCTCACTTCCTATATCATCGTATGAGTACCTCTCTTCCGCAGTTGACCATCCACGGCTCTGATCGAGAAGCATACCTCTAGCGCACCCGATGGGTTTTTAACAAATCGTTTCTCGTCACATAGCTCATCAACTAGAGCATGACTACAAGCAATGACTATTGTTCTTCCCCCGGGGAAATGGAGCTGGAAAATTTCGCCTGAAAATGCACCATTAGCGGTTGCCCTCGGCCCAAACCCCGCCGTCTCAGAGGGAAGCACATACCATACTGGTCAGCAAGCGAGATGAACGAGCCCAGCGGAAACGATTGATCAAGTTGATGAATGTTGCCAAGGATTGGCAGAGCTCGAGGCTCAGGGATTGGTGTTATCTCCTTTGATTCTTTGGCGGCCATCTCTAATTTACCTAGTAATGATGCTTTCCAGGAAGCCCCTTACAAAACTCTTAGGGGTTTCACAGCATGCTACCATAGATATATATATATATATAATTTTCCTCCCACATAAGGGGAGGTTGTGGCGCATATCTTCGACCAAGGCAGATATGACGTGGACCCTTAACTCACTAATTACGTCGCAAGGGCTCCAGGGCGGATCTGGTACAAGAGAAAAAAGAAATGGGACAGCGGAATTGGATGACTCTCAAGTTGGGACATGGAATCCGTGGCTCTCGGATCAACCACACACCTAGACCCAGTTGGACTCCCTCCTATGCTAATACGAGACCATATCGGATCGAATAGACCTCCCGTGTGGATCGCATGGCAAATCACCGACCGCTGCCCGTTATCCGCGGGGCTTACCTAGGCTCCGATTCTAGAAGACCTTAATAACAACACGTTATTAGTGGGCGATTTGCGGGCGCTTCTAGGATGATTCTGGCTCGGGATGCGCAGACTCCACTAGTTGCTAAGGCTTAGCCAGTCTGTCAAACCTCGGCATGGTTGGGTTTAGGCTTGATGGCGGCCGTGCCGAGGTTGCTTATGACGACAAGTGTACCCAAGGATCTCTGGACTTTTGCTGCGCAACTTGTTCATTCGACGATAATAAAGGGTAAACAGCATTCAATCCGCCGCTTCCGATTATTAATCTCGGACGCGGAGGAACTTCGTGAACTAGACATACCTAGTATTAGCGGTAGCGGTGAGTCTAAGCCACCGTCTCGTCTGCCGAACGCCGCTTACAACGGGTTTGCTGTTAGCGACTCCGACCGCCAACGCCGAGAATCAGCTGTTTGATAGCGGAGGGGATGCTGCCTCGCCTTAGAGTGATAACTGCCATAGAGCGATAATTAGGTATGGAGGTAGCTGAAATGCGGCAGGTAAGGGGTGCGTGGGGAGACAGCTCTTATCGGTTTCCTCGGTCCAGAGATAAGGTTTCGGTTTCGGTTTCCCCGTCAGGCCCCGGACGACGCTTACCGCAGGTCTAGTGATCTTGTCAGGGGTACTATTCGCGCTCCCATTTTTCACTTCAAGGGTAGACTCGGTGCATGATATTATTAACGTTGCCTGAGATAGGCATTCGTCCATATACCGGCGGAGTTCACTTAGGCTTCTCTTGAAAAAGAGGTTACAAACTTACAGAACAGGAACCTCCAGAGTTTACATAGGTAGGTATATGGATGACTAAGTTCGAAAACTAGAGGTATTATACCGGAGGCTCACGCCTGCCTGCGACTACGTGGCGCCCTCTGCAGTCCTTTAACATGAGCGTTTGACTCGATTCTATTATGCAAGGCCAGCGAATAAGTTAGTTTGTCTCAGGACAGCCACCGAATCATTATGGGTGTCACATAGCAGAAGTATTCCAGGAACATGACTGAAAAAGTCGACTAGGATCGCAACCTCTTTGTTCTTCCATGTCCCGAAACCAGAACGAGCTCCCATGGTGGACGCACCAAGACTCGCAGGGGCAAAAAGGCACAAGACAAAGGAACACCTCCGACTATGCCGCAAGCAACTGCCCCAACCCATCTCATTCATCGAGGCGATTTCGCACTTCAATATGTTGGAGCAAGGACAAGCGTCTCTCACTTGCAATGCTTCCCATGGATGGATCAATCTGAGTTTCTCCAACCCCTGACGTACAAATTCGGTCGTTGCTTCGTTTCCCCATTCCAGAGAACGGGAAAAGGCCACAACAGATCTCATTTCAACTCCTGTACATTCGCAGACCTACATAAACACAGCAGCAGCAGCCCAATGTGCGGCGCGTGTGCAGGCCACGCACCATCATCCAACACCACGGCAGCGCGAGGGATGACGGGAGGAAGGGGAGGCCACGACTACGGCGAACCGCCGCCGTCCCCGTACTACCAGGCGCACCTACGGCCGCGGCGCCCGCTGGCCGCGCGGCTTCTGCTTGACGGGTGGCCGTACGCGCTGCTCGTGGCGGCGCTGGCGGTGGGCATCTATTGGGCGTCCGGGATCCCACCACCATCGCCGCCACCAGACGTCGTGACGCCTGAGCAGTCTACTTCGCTGCCGCCGCCGCAGCAGCAGACTCAGACGCGGCAGGAGCAGCAGAAGCAAACGTGGCAGCAGAAGGCGGTGGAGCGCACGCATACGCGGCAGCTCGGCGCGCCCCTGGGCCTCAACCTCACGCGCGACGCCGAGCCCCTCTGGCAGGGCTACCGCGAGGTGCTGCTCGCGCACACCGACGAGGAGTACTACGGCGCCTTCGGGTTCGATGAGGTCGACGCCGACACGGTCCTGATCGCCGAGATGTGGAGCAAGGTCGAGAAATCGAGGGGGAAAGGGGGCGGCGGCGTCGACGGGAAGAAGTACGAGCGCATGGCGCTCGACATCCACGTGCGCGGGGCGGCGCTGCGCAACGCCTCCGTCGAGTTCGGGCACTTCCTCGGCAACCGCACGCTCGTGGTGCAGGAGTTCCTGCGCAGAGGCGTCACGGCGGGCAGCAGTTTCTCCGAGAGCGAACTCAAGAAGCTGGATTCTCTGCTCAACAACACCGATAGCAGCAGCAGCAACACAGCCGCGGGAGGACCTCCCCGCGTGTCGACGCTGTCGCCGAACGAACTCGCGAACTACGACAACCGCAGCGCGGAGGCGCTGGCGCGCACGGCCGAGCGCCTCATGGCGGAGCTCATCCGGCAGCACCAGGCGCTGTTCCGGCCGATCGAGCACGGCGTCGAGCGCATCTGCCGGCTCGCGCTGCCGGCGGCGCGGGCGGCCGAGGCGCGCGTCATCGGGGCGCTGGTGGCAGCGTCCGGGGGGCGGGGCGCCGAGCTGTGGAAGGAGCGGCAGAAGGACCGGCGCAAGAAGGAGCACGGGCACGGGGGCAGCACCATCAAGAAACTCGAGCACGGCGTGTGCGAACTAGACAGGAAGCACGTGGCGATGCGCAGGGCGCTCGGGTGGCTCCCATCCCGGTTCGCGACCCTGCGCGGCCGCCACCTCGAGAAGGTGCGCGTGCGCGACGCCTGGGGCCGCGCCCGCGAGACCGCGGAGCTGCTGTTCTGGGTGCAGAGCGCCGTGGAGCTGCTCGACGCGTGGTCCACGGTGCTCATGGACATCGAGGAGGGCGTGCTGATCGGGCTGCGGAAGAAGGGCATCGCCGAGGAGAAGGCGCAGAGGGCGGCGGAGGCGGCGGAGGCCGGAGGGAACGCCGTCGCCGCCGCCGCCGTCACCGATTACGACCAGTCCTGGAACCGGTGGAAGCTGGAGAACTGCGGCGGGACGTCCTGCTACGACAAGGACACGGCACTCACGCGTCTTAAGCACGTCTTCTTCCAGAAGAAGCCGCTGGCGGACGAGGCGCGGGACGAACGGGAGCGTCTCGGCTGGGATGTTAAGCTGTGGAAGGGGATCTATGAGAAGGCTTGTTGCGAGAACGGTACACTGGCCAAGACATTGAAGTATGGAAGGAGGACACCGGAATTTCAGGTTGGATTGGAAGATGTTGAATGGTAGGTGGAGAGGCAGAACGAATGAATGGCTGCAATAATCTTATTTTCTTTTCCTATAACTCAATGCCTACCGGTAATTACACCTGAAGTCAGCCCCCGTCTCTCTTGGGCCAAATCTATTTAAGTCCGGTGACTTGTGAGTCGTATTTTCATAGCCGCCGGGCAAAGTGATGTCTTCATTGATCTGGCGGTGTTCTGTTTCCTTAGTCTCTACCATGTGTCTTCCCTCTACGCACCAGTTTCTCATGGGTGTGCGTTACATCCCGCACCATACATGGCGTGCCCAAATCGCCCCCCTCGGTGAGTAGATGCATTCTGAGCGACAGGCGCTTCGCATATCTCGAGTTGGAGTGAGTGGCGCCGAATGTCCGACGCGTCCCGGAAACTGCTCAGGGGCACGGTCCTGTAATCCGGGAGCCTTGCGAGCACAACGAGCCCGGAGCCCCCTGGAGCGAGTTGGGCCTCGATATCTTCAGGGGCTGCACAGCTTGGTGCCATTGCCATGTAGTAACAGGGCTCGAGTGGATTGGGAGTGCATCCCCTGCAGTTGTGGTCCACCACCGGAAGGCTGACCTGGGGCATGGATCTCGGATAGACATAGACTTGTGGAGAAGTCGACGCCGAAGGACATGCCATAGCGTCCGGTGTCTTGGTCAGTGCTGCTGTTGCGGACGGGTATCCGTCCGGTATGGGTGAAAACTTGCTGTTCAGGGGTATGTTGTGGGTGGTGCCGGGTGCGTCCGATTGACTTTTCTGTCTCGACTTCCCCTGAGTTCCACCCTTCCTCTTCTTCTTGCTCTCCTTTGCTTTCCTACGAACGTGTCTCGGAGGAGGAACCAAGAAGCAAAGCATATGGTGGCATAAGCGATCCATGTGCATTCGAGCCAGTTAGATCGACGGGTTTAGGCCATCTTAAGTACCTAGGCACGAACCATGATGGCACAAGGATAACAACACCGGCGATTGCTCAACTGCGCCTGCACTGACGGATGTAAAAGCAAGACGAGTGGTGATCTAACTACAGGCAAGGACACACCACAACTATGCTTTCTGAACATACATACCGGTATAGGAGATTGTTAGTTGGTGACATGATAGCAAGCGCTTACTTTGACAAACCTGCAGCATCTACACGTAGGCAAGAAGGGTATGTGGTTTCAGAGGTTATACAAAAAGGAGCCGACCTTCAGATATTTGACAAACATCTATAGGGAACGACTATCCATACGCGTTGGCTCATGGCGGTCTGTTTCTTCGAACTCTGCCCTGCTGTCCCCGTTTAATAACAGAACGTACAGCTTGTCGTAGATGTTTGTAGTCTCGACTTGATGGCTTGATGGCTTGATGGCTTCCAAGGTTGACAAACAGATGAGGCATAATGTGTGCGGGCAGCTGGTACATGTAGTATAATGTCTGTCAGATTGGATGGAACCCTCTGCATTAGGTACCGGAACAACTTCGGGTCCGAATCGGTGTCTGCCAGGCAGGCGGTGGTCGTAATCCCGATCGAAAAGACTTAACTACCTTACCTTTAGCGCCTCAGCGCCTCCAGAACCCCAGGTACCGCAGCCCTACTGGGGTTTCGCAAATAAGGGTTCAGCTCCCCGATTCTTCCTACCATTCGTTTCCAATCGCCTCTTATCTTGACCTTAGCGTAAAAAGTGCTATCCACACAGCACAAAGGTGGCTTCTTCTTTTCCCTCCTGCCATCGCCCGGGCTTTCGTCTACGATATCTCCCGTAAACTTCTTTGCGGTGTCTTCATACTGCTTCGCAGTGCAAATCGCGGTTACGTTTCGTAAAGCATCGCATCATCAAAATGGCCGGACTTAGCCCCCAGGTGTACGTTTGCGAATGTCGCGGCCCTTGCTCAAGAGGATACGACTTATGCTGACATGCACCGACAGTGTCAACATCATCATCATTCTTGGAATGATGCAGGTGTCGAAGCGCATTCCCTTCGATAACCCCGATGTCCTCAATGGCGTTCGTGCGCTTTACGTGGCTAGCAATCTCATCATTGCTGCCATCTACACCTACGTCCAGATGCAGATCAACAAGAAGAAGGGTATGTGACATGCTATTACCAGTCCCGTGTTTCTACTACAGCAAACCACCAGGGGAAATGCGACACTAACAAGGATCCCGTTGTAGACTTGACGACGCTCAAATACGTCGAGCCGGCGCCGATGGGATCCTCGGAGGAGGGCAAGCTCGTGACCACGACGGTGCACGCGTACGACTCGGCCAAGCTCAAAGAACTGTTCCGCGGACAGCTCATGGGTGTCGCCATGATGGGATTTATGCATCTCTACATGAAGTACACCAACCCGCTGCTGATCCAGTCCATCATCCCCCTCAAGACGGCTTTCGAGGCCAACCTGGTCAAGATCCACCTGTTCGGCCAGCCGGCCAGCGGCGACCTTAAGCGTCCCTTCAAGCAGGCGGGCGGCCTCATGGGCGGCATGACCGGACCCGTGCAGAGCGACAAGAAGGCGGTCGAGGCTGCCGAGCGTGCCGGCCGCGGTGGTGTCAAGGACGAGTAGACCCCGAGATGCGCTCTACATGCTATCTAGCTTTACGCTTGTGGATGAGAGTATCTAGCGACTGTTACTCATGAGGGAAATCATTGCGGGATGTGTAGGGATTATTGTATGTGTATCACCTAATGACATGAATTGATGGCTCCGGGTTATAGACATTCACGGGTGGCAGTTGCATTTCGTTATGGGGCCCCCTAAGTGTCCAGTTACTGTATCTGGCCCATAATCCTGCATACTGTGGCAAGTCATTGTCGTGTCTCGGGAACTGTGTGAAATCACCCCCCTCAGCTAATTGTTAGAGGACCTTTGGTTAAGTGGCCTAACAGACGCGAATTCTCTTGGGCACTCAGTACATATTACATATATGTAAGCAACGTCCGGGCGCAGTTGGCGTTGATTTGTCACCGGCAACTACAAGCTCCGACGTCACCGATTTTAGGCTGCGATTCTAAACCGATGCTTTGTGAAACATCGACACGGAAATTTCCCCTTCCGGAACTTCTCCGGACTATCCTCAACCTCGAACCTCTAACCTCTGACAGATTTCCATGTCGGATTAGGCGCCTCCTCACAATTCGAGCTTCCTTATTCTGAGATCAGAGAATGGATCCTCCCTCAACACCCCGGCGAGTCACGCGCTCCTCGAAGGCAGCCGCCTCTCCGCCGACTCCAGAAGTCACAAGGCGAATCGTGAGTTCACCCTCAACTCCAGCCTCGATGTCTCCCCCGCGGAACCGATCCAATCCCGTCTTCTTCGCAGGCCACCGACATCCAGCTGAACATAATTAATTAAGCAAGCGAGCTAACAGCCCGCATCAAAAAGGAAGAGAACCGCCTCCGCGCCAAAGCCCTCCGCGAACAACACGAGGCCGCCGCCCGCGCCGCCGGCAATGTACCCGCCGTCTCCCGCACGCCCTCGGGCTTCATCGCGACCCCGGACATCGGCGTGGTCCCGAGCTCCCGGAAGAGGACGCACGACGCCATATCCGACGATGCGCGCCCCGGCCGCTCCGCCGCCTCCACGACCCGCATAGCGGACACGCCGGCGACGCTCCGCGACGGGCGCGCTAACGGCGTCTCGCCTGCCCCGCAGCAGCAACAGGCGGACGCGAACAATAGCGAGAGGAATAGGGACGAGGGCGCCATACGGCCCGCGCGGAAGTTCACCAAGTTCGTCGACTACGACTTCGGCAAGATGACGGACACCAAGGGCGGCTTCCTGAGCGCCGAGGACGACCCCTGGAACAAGGCCATGTCCGGCGGTCCCGGGAAGAGCGGCGGTGCTGGTGCCGGCGGACAGCAGGAGGGGGCCCCCGAGGAGAAGCCCAAGGGCATGACGGCCCAGGAGTGGGAGCGGCTTCAGCTGCTCCGGAAGCTGCAGCGCCAGAAGGCGGGGCCGTTCGAGCCCGGGCTCAGCGTGCTCAAGGACGAGGGGGAGCGCAAAAAGTGCCGCGAGTGCGGAAGCCTTGAGATCGACTTCGTGTGGGCAGATGTGTTCCACTGTGCCGTCTGCAGCGCCTGCAAGGAGAAGATGCCCGAGAAGTACAGCCTGCTGACCAAGACGGAGTGCAAGGAGGACTACCTCCTGACGGATCGTAAGCCGAAACCCGCTTTTGCATGCTTATTATGCTTCCTCTTCCTTCCGCGGCTAGCGGGGTTATTTTACTTCTCACTGCCGCACACGCCGGGCGCTAACAACTAAACGTCACAGCCGAGCTGCGCGACGAGGAGCTCCTACCCCACCTCTCGCGCCCCAACCCGCACAAGTCGCACTGGCACGACATGATGCTGTTCCTGCGGTGGCAGGTCGAGGAGTACGCCTTCAGTGACAAGAAGTGGGGGTCGGCCGAGGCGCTCGATGCCGAGTTCGAGCGCCGCGAGGCCGACAAGAAGAAGCGCAAGGAGGCCAAGTTCCGCGAGAAGCTGCTAGACCTCAAGAAGCGCACGCGCACAGACGCGTACCGGCGGCAGCAGGGCCGGTTCGGTGGTGGTGGTGGCGGTGGTGGTGGAAGTGGAGGTGGGGGGAAGGCGAAGTTCGGCGACGCCGTCGCGGATAATGGACGCCACGTCCACGAGTGGGGGCGCGTCGTCGAGAACGAGGACGGCGCTACCGTCAAGACTTGTACGAGTTGCGGTATGGAGGTCGAGGAGCTGACGCTTTGATGTGTGATACCCCGTCTATGAATCGAGCGTACTTACTGCTGTCTCTACTCATTACGGTGCCTACTACACATCTTCAGAGATCGCGGAGTTGTTCTAGTATATGAACCGTGGCGCCATTCCCTGGACGTCGATGTTGCGAGGCTTGGACTGTGGAATCACTGATATGACAGCACCTCTCCGTTTGAACTTTAGTACGTCTTTCTACGAATTAGGAGTCAGCAAGACTCCGTGCTAGGTGCAATGTCCATGATATGCGGTCTAGAATCGGAAGCCGGAGCAACGTCCGTAGGTGGATGGATGAATCACCGGTTGGTTCCGATGATCATGGCCAGAGACGGCCATGTAGCAACCAAACCAACATGATTCCCAGCAAATACTCAAGGTTTGACCACGTGGCGCCGGGGACATCCATTGGCCTGTCTTTTGGTGAATAAGGGGGATAGAAATCGTCACAACCACGCCGTCATTCTCTGCGGTTACGACCCTTCCGCGCTACCCACGTAAATCTATAAAGGTAACACGAATAGGAGCCAACCAGTGTGCCTGATCTCACACCCATACCCAAGAGAACAGTTCCTCAAGCTACCGAGCTTCTATTTGCTGCACACAGCTAATACTACTATTCCCCACCCCAGACGCACCACGCAAGCAACAGCGAGGAACCCAAAGCACCCTACGCCAGAATGAAGGCATCAATCCTAACCATCATCCTCACCACGGCCCTGGCCGGCACCACGTACGCCGCGCCCGCGCCCACCGAAGCCACCAAGCCCACCGCGATAGAGGTACGGACGAATATACCCGTCCCTCCCCTCCCCTGTTAGTATAGACCGTGCCTAACGAGCAACGCAGCAGCGGCGCGGCGCCGACGAACGCCAGGTCTCCCACGATGTCCTCCCCCGCAAGGGCGGCGGGTTCAGCTTCGGCGGCGGGAGCAAAGCCGGCAACAGCAAGGACACCACCAAGGACACCGGCAAAGACACCAGCAAAGGCACCGGCAAGGACAACACTAAAGGCAGCGACAAGGGCAGCAGCAAGGAGGCCAGCAAGGATAGCAGCAAGGACAACAACAAGGACAACAACAAGGACAACAACAAAGACAGCGACAAGGGCAGCGACCTCCCAGTCGGCGAGGCGGGCAGCCTGGCTTGGAAGGCGGCGCAGTGCGACACCAGCATGACCTGCAACACGGTCGCGGATTGCCTCCCCGGCTGCGCCGCGGGATGCGTGCCGTCCGCCGACGGGAAGAAGCGCTGTTCCACGGGCGTCGCGAAGCCCACCGCGATCGCGGTACGTACGGTACGTCGTCGCCGCCATCAGCCTCCCCATCCCCCGTCCCCTGCCCATCCATTTTCGATCGGATGCATGCGCGGATATCCTAATCCTCCCCCCCCCTCCCACTCGCATGGACCCTAGCTAACCGCCCACGAGCGCCAGGCCTCCCACGACCTCCTCGCCCGCGACCCCCGGGGAGGACTCGGCGGCGTCCTCAAAGCCGTCGCCGCCGCCTGGGCGAAAGGCCTCGGCGGCAATACAGGCGGCGAGGACAACGACTCCTTGGGTGACGTGGCTTCATAGGCGCCGGTGTGCGACACCAACATGGAGTGCAATACGGCCGAGGACTGCGGACCGGGCTGTACGGGGTGAAGCGCTGTGCCGTCGCGCCTTGATGGACAAAAGGGGTTTTCGGGCTAGTTTGATTCCCCGAATGTCGGGCTCTCCCTGACTGTAATGGCCATAGCTGAGAGAAAGTGGAGGACTTGATAGGGACCGGGCGAGACGAGACGTACCGTGGGATGCGTTGATCACAGGGCACCAAATTCCGTCATAGTACTATTAGCGGCGAAGAGGGGAGCGTTACTGTATGGTAGACATGTCCCATTGGCCTTGATTTAGTAAGATACTTAGATCATGGCGAGTGGATTATTTACATAAATTGTCTACACGATCTCACTGCTCGATCTACTTTCGAGTGTTGTTTTACGCAATTGTCCACGACTAGCCTATCCGTATCTAGGCTAGATAACCGTTAGCAGATAGCCACTCCTTAATCACCTTCGCGTCTCTCGCGCGGTAAGCGGCGCGTCCACGAACCGCGTCTTTGACCGTCTCAAGGGTTCGGTCAAAGCTAGCCGTATCCTTGTCTGCGAAGAAAGCCTCAATCTCATCGACATACTTCGCGTCAGTGAACTTGTTTAGTGAGACCTTGACGAAGCGGTCGAGGACGACGGGATTGGCCATCTTCGACGTAGCCTTAGTCCAATTATCCTGCAGGTACTGCCACAGGAGTGGACGGGCGACCAGGTTCGACGCCAGAGAACTACCGAGGGTGTGCATGTCTCCGGTAGCCACGGACTCGGAAGAGGAGTCGAAGAGGAAGGGCAGCAAGCTCTTAGTGATCAGCTCGGGGTCACGAACGTGACCCAAAGAGGACAGGCAGACTTCCTTCCCATCGATAGACGAGGTGGTATACCACTCTTTCCTAAGCGCTTCCACTGCTTTAGCTGGATTGGACTTGATAGCAGCACGGTAGACGACGGTTCTGAGATTGGGGTGTAGCGGAGACCCCTTAGTCCAGGCTTCGAATATCGAATTCGCCTTCTCGAGAACACTGTTGATGAACAAGGTTAGTGACCGAGTTCGGACACGGTTACATAGGCACAATAGCCTAATATAATCAGGCGGGAACGGATGCTAGACTGGCTGGAGTGCGACTCACGCAGGGTGACCATTGGCGACGGCGTTCTGAAGCAATCGTTTGCGCAGCAGACCGGTAAGATAATCCTCGTTTTCAGGGAAATCCCAGCCAACTTTCTCTATCGCGCCGCCAATAAGCTTCAAGGCAAACTTCTCCAAGCCACTCTTGATCAGCTCATCGTCACTGAAGATGGACTTCACCAAGCCGAAGGAGTCCAAGGCCTATTTGAATCGACTGTCAGTCACTGTTTAGTTCTGAAAGGTTTGTGAGTTGCACGAGAGCCCTGAAACCAGCATGGAGAGCTTGTAGCCGATAATGCGGACCAGTGCCGGACGCCACGCTCTAGATGAACTAAGAAAGGGTTATCTAGATGCTTACCTGAGCCCAAACTAGGTGGTTGGCCTCTCCTCCAAACCCTTTGATGAAGGAAAGCAGGGCAGGAGTTGAACCAATACCTGAGAACGCCAGATCGGCAGCCGACCCAATGGTGGAGATTTTGTCCTCGTTGCTTAGTCGGTCAAGCTGGGTGCTAAGCTTAGCTAGACGGGCTGGAGGGTAGTTCGTTCTGTAAAAACCGGTAGCATTGCTGTTCAACTTGTAGAATTCGTCGTCAATTTCGCGGATTATAGTATCCTTTTTGGTGAGAGCTAAGCGCTGGACCTCCCGCTTGCCGGCCTGGCCTTGCAAGGCGAGCGGCACCCACCAAACGGTTTCATCCTCTTCTGGCTTGACGTCGCCGGTTGAGAGGTAACGAGATTGCTTAACGGAGATCTGCCCAGGCTCCTCAGCCACGGTCAGCACCGGATGGCCGATCTTCTCAATCCAGTTGCCCATCAAAGCATTGACATCAGTACCGGAAGCTTCGGTCAAGGCTTGCCATAGAGATTCCGTCTTTGCGTTGCCGTAAGCATGCTTCTTGAGATATTCGCCCACTC
The DNA here is from genome assembly GCA_004155055.1 of Monosporascus sp. CRB-8-3. Classification (NCBI taxonomy): domain Eukaryota; kingdom Fungi; phylum Ascomycota; class Sordariomycetes; order Xylariales; genus Monosporascus; species Monosporascus sp. CRB-8-3. The sequence continues at coordinate 143,108 of QJNZ01000072.1, forward strand.
CTTTGAGGAAAGTTTCCTCGCCGAGGTGGTTTACAAGCATTCGCAACGTCGAGCATCCTTTAAGATAACTGATATGGTCGAAGATCTGGTTCACATCCAGCGCATCTTTCACGGGAACGTGAATTGGGTGAGATGCTCGCATACCATCGAGTTTGAAGGCCATCTCCATTCCCTCATTCACAAACTGTGCCCAAACCTGCCAATCAGGGTGGAAGGTGTTGACGGCGTACCAACCAGCCCATGTGGCGAAGGACTCGTTCAGCCACAGCTCATCCCACCAGTCCATGGTGACAAGGTTGCCAAACCACTGGTGCGCTAACTCGTGGGCAACAACGTATGCTACACGATTCTTGTATCTCGCGTCGGAAGTCTTCTCATCAAAAAGAACAGCCGTCGTTCGATAGGTCACCAGGCCCCAGTTTTCCATGGCTCCGTGTGTGAACTCGTGAACAGCTAGGAGATCAGACTTGGGCAGCGGATAGTCGATCCCAAAACTCTCAGAGAATAAGTCGATGGTCTTCGGGGCATGCTCCAGAGCCCAGTGGCCCTGCTCCTTGAGCCCTCGGGTTGTATATACCCGCACTGGTAGCTGCTTCCCATTATAGCGGCGTTCGGTAAAGGCCTCGATATACTCAAAGTCGCCGACTGCCCATGCAAGGAGATAAGTGCTCATCACTGGCGTCCGCTCGAATGATACCAGTTGGAGCCCGTCGTTGGTCTTCGAGGTGCTCTTCACCGGCATATTGGACAAGGCGACCTGGTCTTCGGGAATCTCAATCTCGAAGTCGAAGGTTGCCTTGAGACGAGGCTCATCGAAGCAGGGGAATGCACGACGAGCGTCGCAAGCCTCGAACTGAGTACTGAACATATAATGGAACGTGTCATCCCGAGGAACCGAAGCTGCGGCCGGCGCAGCCGGCTTGTACTTGCTCCGGTAAAAGCCAGCCATGTCGTTGTTGATAGTGCCCTGAAAGGTTATGCTCAACTTGGCCGTCCGGGAGGCTGGGATTTCCTCGGGAAACGTGATGGTTGCACGCTGCTTCTTCTCATCATAGCTGAATGACGTAGTCTCCATGGTCTGTGTGGCTTTTGTGTGTCCAACAGTCACCTTAGCTGTGAGCAGCTTAAGCTCAATAGCATTGAGTACGATTTCCTTAGTAGGCTGAGCAACTGAGATATCGATCCTATTCCCCGTAAGCATCTATTTTGAAATAGGGACTGGGGCTTGGGTCTTACGTCACGTTGCCCTGGTAGGACCAGTCCTTGAACTGCAAGGACCTGATAGAGAGGTCATAGTGTGACGGGACGACCGTGGAAGGAAGGATATCCCTGTCCGCCATAATGGAAGATGGTATGATGGCTGAACAGGATGTTTTGGGAGTTGACGAAAAGTATCTAATGTTATATAGAGGTGGCAGTAAAGCAAAAGCCCCACGTTGGGATGTGTGGGACCAGTTCGAAAATTGGGATCGAAAAGACGGCCTGTCACTCCAATGGGCAAGTGAAGATGATGCTAAAGATGGGTAAGGAGGGGTCTGCCCCGATGATCTCAGAGGTGAGGTTATGTGGCGACGGGTGAACACAGCAAAGGATAATGAAGATTGCTTTGAGATCGAGCTAGGAGAAAGTGAAATAATACCCCTCCAGCCCCTCCTAGCAGTAATGAGATTGGCGTTAGAAAGTGGCATGAGTTGAGGGGTCACTGCCCGCCCAATCATATTCATTGCTGAGGTTGTGCGTTTGCCCCGTCTTAAAAGACTGGGCGAGCTCTGGTGAGACTAGTTGCTGACGTTTAACTTTAGGTAATTCTTTGATCAGGAGAATGGATAGGTCGAACATGCTCGGAAGAGCCCTTTGAAGACCGATATGAGGATCCTAAGCCGTCACCATAACGTGTGAAGCCAGAATCACTCGGACAGAAACTTAGACAAACAGGTCAAAAATTCATTGCTGCTTTGAGGATTGTTTCAAACCTTCTACAGCAAAGAGAAAAGAAAGACCAACGCGGACATCCTTCTTATAGCTGAACCAAGCTTGATAGCCGGAGGTTCTGCTGCCAGCTCAAATATTTGAAAAGAATTTCAAGGAAAAACAGCGCCTTGAACTACCTACTTAGTGAGCAGGGAAATTCATGGTCCATGTAGATAATAGCTCTGGTGAGGCTGAGACCGAGGGATAAAGGGAGATAGGCATTGGAAGCCTCATGTCTAATGCTCGGACTAAGAGAAATTCAGATAGATCGCTCAGTTCACCATACGACTTCCAATTCGAACCGCAGCGCTGTATCGGATAGTATAATTTGCTAGAGCGGTTAATTGACTTATCGGGTAGAGATGAGCCGCTAACGATGCGCCCAAAATCCCGTTTGATAGGTAACCTTCTGTATTTACATACATACTTATGTACGTGCGTATCCTGGTTGGCGTCACGTCGGCTTTGTTGAGTTTGAATTGCTCATAATTGTCATTCAGGCCGGCTGCAGCCTGCCGTAGAAAGTGACGACAGGCTCTATTTTATCACTGGAGAAAGATATCGCAAAGTAATAATCCTAATGATACCCTGTTCCAATATCTATCTCCCTGTTACTCAGCATGGAGCGACAACCCGGGGGTCGTGAGCCTAGTGGGGATTTCCCAAACAGTGCTTTGCTACGCCAACAACAAGAAGAATTTCGACGGCGTCTCCTGAGGCCAGACCACGCGGCTCAAGATGCAGTTACGCCTGACCAGGCATCAAATTTTAGGACTGCAGGTGCAAGTCCTTGGGAGCTGCTCAATGCTTTCGATTCACGCACACGACCGACTAATCGGTGGAACCTCAGGACGCCCCAAGGTCAGTCTGGGTTTTTGTCGGCCTTCTCTGTCAACATCTCAGGTCCCTTGCTCAATCTGCTATGTTCCTTGATCATTCCGAATTCCTCTCAATCACTGCCGTATTTCCATATAAGAAGACATGACATCATCCAGAAGATACCCTGCTACGTATCACTCTGGCTCCCCTGTTGAAAGAACTAGAGGGCATAGGCGGCTTCAAGAGCAAGATGAGATTTACATACGAGAAGATAATCCATTCGATGCCCCTCTTTCATACGAGTCTGACTATTCGGAATCAGCTGATAGGACCGACGATGATGACGATGACGACTTTGAAATTGAGGAGGGCGAGAATGAAGCGGAGGACGACGCTGATGCCGATGCTGCTGGCGGTGATGAAGGCGCTGGGAATGAGGACGATGCCCACGAAGGGGAAGAGACTCCTTTTGATGCCTCTGCAATCGGCTTGAAGGAGATCAGCAACCTTGCTAGCTTCACAGTCAGCAGCTACAAGCCTGGATGTGGCGTTAAGGAGCTTCGCGACGACGATGTGAATCAATTTTGGCAGTGGGTACCTCGCAGTCCAGATCTTTCTACATAATTGACCATATTGACAAGGACCTAGATCTGACGGTCCTCAACCTCACCGCTTGAACATTCATTTCATCAAGCGCGTTGAGATTCGTGCCCTGCGACTTTATCTGGACTATGAGCTAGATGAAAGTTATACACCAACGAAGATCCAGATCACTGCAGGTTTCGGTCCAAACCAGACTATTCCCTTCACCACGATGGAGTTGAGTGTGCCCAAGGGTTGGATCGACGTCCCCATTGCGGGAGCAGGCGGCGGTCCAGATGGCAATTCGCTCTGTTGTTGGTTTGTCCGCGTTATTGTTCTTGAGAACCACCAAAACGGAAAGGACACTCATATCCGCGGAGTCAAGGTCTATGCGTTGGACGACAGTGCCGACACCGCCGTCAATAACCCGGTCGACGATATTGTGGAAGCCATCGATGACTACCGAGATAGAATGGCCAGCATGAATATCCACGATCACGATAATGATGGCGCGTTGAAGCATGACGCAGAAGTCCGGCGCCGTAAAGCGAATGCGAGAAAACACGTTCCCGGAGACGGCGGGCTCAGCGTACCTGACTTTATGAGGGAACCTGAAATACGCTAATCACTCGGAAACCACCTCGACTTTAACCACGGGGCGTCATACGATACGTATTCCAGAAGTACACTGGTCAACCCATCATGAACACCGAGGGAGGAATTCGAGACATAAACCGGGAATAAATTTGTCGGATTCACCTAATGACGCATATCAGTGAGTGGCACCGGGACCATGAACACACAGGGACCTGTGACTACCTTGAAATAAGACTAACAGTTGGTCATCAGTAATATCACCACTCATCATCTTGCCTCCCGCGAATTACTAGAAATAATTTTCTTATGCGGAAGGGCAATAGCATGATAGGTGCCGGGCTCATAGTACTGGCTCGAATCCCCTCCCGTTTTGTTCCCGGCGTGCTGTAGCGTCAATACACACTTCTACCCTTAGCAACGCTGACGCGTCTTCGCACACACTATTCAGACGTTATCTTTTCGCCCTGTGTCCGACATCAAGTGACTGGCAGATTCGTCCTGAACATCATGTTAGAATGTGATGCTCGGCTTTGTGATCAATCGGCAAGCTTCCCGTGTAGATGCTACGAATGCGGTAATGGCCTTATTTGCAAGTAACTACCTCCGAAACTAGAGGCAGAGTAACACCAAAACTAGGAACGCTTTTGGTCACTGGTTAAAGCGGTATTGTCATACCTCAAGGTATTCTCCTCTACCGGACGCGACGGCGAAATAACAGCACCTCTTAACAATTTCTTGAATCTTATAGCCGAAACCCCAACTAATATCATAACATCACTAATAGGATATCTAAAACCACTCCCACTTCCCTTTTAAGGCAAAGCGCCAGTTAGCTGTTACTGAGAATTGTTGGAGGTGCTGCCCTTTCGCCGTCTGTCGGATATAGGTGGGGGCCATGCTGTATCCAAGGCTGATAGAACAGGCAGCGGATCAGTTATTAAGGGTAGCGTTAAAGCGGTAAATATTTGCTATTGTTGACTTTCCTTTAACTGATATTACCGTACGGAAAGATTCGGTGCGGTCATTCGCGGATTCGTACTTGGTGCACTTGCTGCCGGAAGCTCGAGACACATCTATACGGGGCGGAGTAAGTGGGGTCCCCATCCGGGAATCGAGGCTCCGTAGCCTCTTGGCGTTTTCCCATCCTTCTGCTTGGTACCTGGGTTGGTCTGCTGGCAGAAGTCACAACATGCATCCTGTAGGGAACAACAAAACTGCACGGGTCTATGCATACGATCCCGTATTTGGTAACTCACTTGATTGAATCTCTATTCAGCACGTCAAGAAAGTGTAGACGGAAGTTAGAATTACCTACGACTCCCCTTGCGTGACTGGGGGACTCGCATGTTCAAGAACTAGCTGATTCGGGTGACGATGGCCATGTCCGGCTCTAAATCTCATATCACCTATGCGCTTCCTGAAAACCTAATCTCATTCTTCACACAAGCTCTCAAGAGTTTTCAGCTCTCTAAAGCAACGTTTCGGGTACTATGTTCATTACCGCCGGTGAACGAGCTTGTACCCCTACCACCACCGTCGCAGCCGCGATTTCTCCTAGTCCTCGATTCATCATTCAACCCGCCTACACTCGGGCACCAGCGCATGGCCATATCCGCAGTGGCCGACAATCGTTACTCTGCAAACCCTCGGATATTACTACTACTTGCGACCAGCAATGCAGACAAGGCGCCGAAGCCAGCGGCGTTTCCGCAGCGTCTTGTGATGATGTACATCTTCGCGCAGGACCTGCTATCCGCGATGAGCTCACGAGGAGACCTCGGGGCCGTCGGGATCGACCTCGCAGTGACCACGGAGCCGTACTTCCACTCGAAAGCCAAGGCGATCGCTACGAGCGACTTCTACACTCGCAGCGCGCGAGACCCGGAGACGCCGGCGGAGCAGGTCTACCTGACGGGCTTCGACACGCTGATCCGCATATTCAACCCCAGATACTACGACGCCGACGGCTCGATGGCCGCTGCGCTAGACCCGTTCTTCGCGCGGTCGAGTCTCAGGGTCACGATGCGCCCGGATGCCGGCTGGGGCGACGCCGAGGAGCAGCGGAAGTACCTGGACGGGCTCCGGCGCGGCAATGGGCTGGCCGAGATCGGCGGGAGGGCTGAGTGGGCGGAGAGGGTGGAGATGGTGGACAGCCCCGGGGACGGCGACCCGGTTATCAGCAGCACCAAGGTCAGAGACGCTGTCGCCGGGCAGGATTGGGATACGCTGAGGACCCTCGTGAGTGACCGAGTGGCCGGGTGGATACGCATGGAAGGGCTTTATTCCCAAGTTGAAGGGTGAGACACTCTCTCGCGGAGTTCAGGTGGATGGAGTCTCGTCTCTACCTAGTTGTAGTCCCCGATAATGATGAGAGATGGAACGCGTATCATTTTACTGGGGAATTGGATAAGCTTATCGCGCATGTGGTGCTGTTTGATGTTATTGAGACGCCGTTGGTCACATGTTCATCTATGGGAGTTGCTGCCGCTTCCCTCCCGAATGATCGACGCATGCGGTTGGTACCTGATTCGTCCACCCTGTCGTTTACTAGAAATTACTTGTTCGCTTTTCCGTTGACCAAGCCAACCCGCAAACCCTCATGTTACCTCTCCACTTGGGATTGTTTGCGCTTCATATGGGATCACGCATCAAAGATGCAGACCCGTCTGGATCCCCTGAGAGCATAGGGAGCAGTATGCTGGCGTTTCCAGGCCACCCTTTTCAGCAATTATTGCAAAAGCTGGTCGGCTCTCGCGATATGCTTCAAACAAAGGGTCCGTTTTCGAACAGGATGCCCTCGTAACATTGAGGCACTTGAAATGGGGCCATATGAATTTTTGTATGTGGTTCAAACAACAGATCCGTTGCGTTCACTTTCGTATTCCATCTCATATTCAGGAGATATCAAGTTTTATCTTCAAAGTAGTCATCCGTATCTGAATTCTCTGCTCAATAGGTCATATCTCCGGAATCATCTGTCTCGTTAAGCAAATCACGTCAAACCAATAGTTAGGGAAGAAGACGAACGAGCCTCGTCATCCTCTTAGGAGGCGCTCGCTGACCTTTCGCTATGTGTCGCACTTTCATGTTAGCTAAACGAGCTGGCGTTGCGATGAACAAGCCCTGGAAAGCCTCGATGGAGTAACAGCCGAAGAGCAAGCATACTCACTCCCCTTTTCCAAGCTGCGCCATGAGCTCTCCTACTACAATCCGCTGCATTGTAAAGAATACCGAGCGCCTGGATGAATTTAGGATATTCCCATTCGAGAAGGAGCATCTCGTTTAGCCCCAGGTACAACATCTACTAGCGTCAAGCAACGTGCAGCCCGAAATCTACAAGACATGACGCCGCCCAATCAGGCGGATCCAGTGAACATAATGGGTCTTACACCAAGGTTCCAGCATTACCATCACCTTCCGCACCAATAGCCGCCGCCCCATAACCCACGACGCTCTTAAAGCAACACTCAACGCAATTATCCATGACAGACGCTGGCTATCGTCCGCATGTAATGATTATGTCACGAGCAGCTTCCCAATACTATAGGCATGATTTTCATATCTCCCTACGGAGATATATGAAGGGTGTCTCAATATCACTCTACGGGGAGGTAGAGACGACAAGGGATTGGTGCGTATTGGTCTTCCACTACTTTTTATAGATGGGAGGTGCCAAGATTGAGGCTGAAGTTCCCGTCCTGCACGCAGCAAAAGACCACCCGTGACAGGGGGGCTTCCCTTCCCGGTCAATCACCATCGGACTATAGAATAGATCATGAAAATGACACGATAATAGCCAAGCTCCATTATACCCGAGCTTGTACCCATACTACTACAATGACTACGGAATTTTTTCATATAAACTAAGTACAAGTAATAATTTGGCTTGCAATTTCTGTATCCCAAATCTATTGATAATCTGGAATAATTACTTGACCGTAGTCTGTTATGAACTCCAAGGTGAACGGGGATTTCAGGCTTGTGCCGATGGATAAACCTTAAAATGGAGGAGATGACAGCTGAGGGTGGGCCGAGTCCCTGTCCACATCAGGACTAGCGCATAAAGTACGTAACTATTTTAAGTTTTCCAAGAGGTCATCGTTCGACGAACACTTCTGCGTAGCATCGGGGTTTTTGCAGTAGAGCACCGACCGATAAGAAAACCTTGATCTCTGTCTCCTCTCAGCCATTTAATTTGTTTCGGCTAACCTCCAACAAACTCCAAAGCATCTCAGCTGCCTACCTGAAGAATTCGACAACCAACATCGCACATCGACATTACGAACTTTTCATCTGGAAGTAAGTTGAAATGAACCGACCCCGTCACATGAAACCCAGCCACGTATTTGATTAAAATATCCCTCTTGACGATTTTACATACACTTACCCACTCATTTCTCCCATCAAGCCCCTTTCACGCAGAGAGATTTCATCGCTCGCGTATTGCGCCGTAGGATCGGCGTCTTCCTGCCACTGGTCATTACCACCTTAGCACTTATGCAGACGGGGACTTCCACTGTTATCAATCTGCCCATCGAACCATCCAAGCCCAGATCCTCCCCGCAAAATAGCCGAGAGAACCGCTAAAGCAAGGTTCCAAGGCTCTGACTACTAGCACTCCCTAGAGCCAGGTAGAGCCTAGAGGTACTTGTACTGTGTACAGTGACCTGCCTGCACAGACGCACTTGAGCTCCCGGTCGTATGCACCTGCCGCCCCTTGCCGCCGCCACTCATACCCCAAACCCCCCCAAAGCCCCAAGACCCCCAAGCACCTAAGCACCCAAGCTTCCAAGCTCCCCCCGTTACAACTCGCCAGTACCTCCTCCACTCAATCCACTGCCTGACTTGATTGATGCACGACACCTCCAACGACTGACACAGCCAACTTGCAATAGTAGGCTCATCCAAGGACCACCTACCGTCGTACATGCGATTGTTTTACAGCCGCTATCAATTCTAATCTAGCAGAGCCTACGACTTCGACCCTTTGGGCCCCCTTTTCTCTTCGCCCCTGCCGCGGTCGCTGGAGAAGATTAAATAGGAGTCGAGAGCCAATTAATGATCGATCGCATGTAGCCCACCGGCACCATGTCGACTGATGCGACCGCCGTAATGGCGCCGCCCGATCATCACCAGCAGCCGCAGCCGCAGTCGCAAGCGGTTCACAGCCCTCACAGCGAGATAGCGGGTGAATCGTCCGGCCATATTGACCCGGCCGACGTAACCATGAAAGACGACGGAATCATAACGGATGAGAAGCACAGTGGCAATAGTAGAGCACAGAAGCCCATCGGTCTTCACTCGCCGCCTGATAGTAATAACGCGATGAAGCTCGATGGCAGCGATGACTCGGACCTCAGCGACTTGGAGGATCGCACTGCCGACTTCACTCAACCGCCAACCACTTCCCCGGTTACCACACCCAAAGAAGAGGAAGAAGATATCGGCGATGTCTTTCCCGATCATTGGACCGGAACTGTCCCCGTCTTTAAGCCGACCATGCATCAATTCAAGGACTTCAAGAAATTCGTATGTCGCTTTCGCCCGTCGTCTATTGTTATTTGTCCATGCTTACCTCGGCGCAATTCCGCCATCGTCACGTTTACAGTACGGCTGACATGTATGATCACAGATGGAAAAGGTCGATTCCTATGGTATGAAATCCGGTATCATTAAGGTCATTCCTCCCAAAGAGTGGAAAGACAAGCTCCCTGCTCTGGATGATCTGGTCAAGCAGGTTACTGTCAGACAACCAATCAAGCAAGAGATCATGGGTTCCAATGGTACCTATAGACAAGTCAACATCCTTCACCAGCGATCGTACAACCTGCCACAATGGCGCCAGCTCTGTGACCAGAGTGAGCATCAGCCCCCTGCTAGGCGAGGTGAGAGACGTGCCCAGCAGGAGAAGCCGAAAGCCGCCCCCCGAACCAGGGCCGCTGTTGCATCAGCTACGACCCGATCGTCGTCCAGCTCTAGGAGACGCGGACGAGGTGGTCGTGGTAGAGGCAAGAGAGGCTCTGCCAAGGATAATGCGGCGGACTCCGAAGAACGGCCCATGACACCTGTCTCACCGAGACCGACCGAAAACATCGTCGAGTCGGTCGAGCAAGAGATAGGCGCACCCATTGACGAAGATGAAGATGATATGCCAAAGGTTGGTCGGATGGGCGGAGTTGGGCTCTCCTCCAAAGAGAAGACACAGTCTACGTCTGCCCGAAGGAAATATGCGCGGCGTGAAGCGTCGGCCAGAATCGATGAGGAGGCGTTCAAGGATTTCGATTATAAAATGGATATATCGGACTACACGCCAGAGAGATGTGAAGAGCTAGAACGCACATATTGGAAGACGCTCACCTACGCGCCTCCCTTGTACGGGGCCGACCTTCCGGGAACTCTCTTCGACGATAGCACCGAAATCTGGAATCTCAACAAACTTCCAAACCTCCTCGACGTACTTGGCACCAAGGTGCCTGGTGTCAATACCGCCTACCTCTATCTCGGGATGTGGAAGGCCACCTTCGCATGGCACCTTGAAGATGTTGATCTGTATAGTATCAACTACCTCCATTTCGGTGCTCCCAAGCAATGGTACAGTATCTCACAGGGCGATGCCCGTCGGTTCGAAGCAGCCATGAAGAGTATCTGGCCCACGGATGCAAAAGCTTGTGACCAATTCCTTCGCCACAAAGCCTTCTTGATCTCACCAAACCATCTACAGCAATACTTCAACATCAAGGTCAATAAGTGCGTTTCGTATCCTGGGGAGTTTGTCGTCACTTACCCTTACGGTTACCATTCTGGCTACAATCTAGGTTACAACTGCGCCGAAGCTGTCAATTTCGCCCTAGACTCCTGGCTACCCATGGGCAAAATTGCGAAGAAATGTGAATGCGCCCAGGCGCAGGATAGTGTTTGGGTGGACGTCTATGAAATAGAGCGCAAACTGCGTGGCGAGGAGACCGAATACGAAGAGAGCGAGGATGAGGAAGAAGAAGAGGACGAAGACGAGGATGATGAACTCGACGGCGGCATAGCAACCACCAATGTGGTCACGTTGAAGCAGGCTGGGCGGAAACGCAAGCGTGCCACGACCGAAAAGGGAGAGCGGAAGGGAGCACGAAAGATTAAGAAGATACGGCTCCGCGTCAAGACTCACGTCGAACCTCCTTGCTGCCTCTGCCCACACGATATACCCGGCACAGAGATGTTACCTACCGACGATGGCCGCAAGGCTCATCGCATTTGTGCACTGTATGGTCCTGAAACTTGGATCGAGACGGTTGACGACAAAGAGGTTGTTGCGAACGTGGCGAACATCAGTAAAGCTCGTTTGGAACTCAAGTGCCTGTACTGCCGATCCAAGAAGGGCGCTTGCTTCCAGTGCTCTCAGAAAAAATGCGCCAGGTCTTATCACGCCACCTGCGCAGCGGCCGCCGGAGTGCTCGTCGAAGAGGGCGAGGTTCCTATATTTGGCGAAGACGGCACTGAATATAAGGAGCAGGCGTTCGAATTCAGCTGCCGTTTTCACAGGACGAAACGAGAAAAGAAACGAGACGGCGATGCCTTGGATGATTGCCAGAAGACTCGCCAAGCTGCTGCTGCTCTCAAGAAAGGGGACATATGTCAGTTGCAGTACTATCGTGGCGAGATTTTTGCTGGTGTTGTCGTGGAGAACCGAGCGGATGAGGAGACATTCCTTGTCGACATAATTCCCAATGGGTGCGAAGCCTACAAGACCATCAGTAACACGGCGCCACCAATGCTAACGTTCATTAGGGACCGAGTTGAGGTTGAATGGAAATGGCTCCTGCTGCCAGACCCGGCTGACCTGCATCTACCGAAGGCGTCGCCTAATGCCATTCCAATGCCGACATCACGCAAGGCGAAGGAGCACATTAATGCTACTAAGAGACAGACGGAAGAGCTTCCGCGGGCCGACTCACCCTTCGTTGACGGGTTCACTTGGGCTGAATTCAACTCCTACAAGTGCACTAACAAAGACCAGGCCAAGGTGGACTTCTCGAAAGAAAATCAGATCTGGTTTTACCTCGGACGCAAGTCAACGGAGGCCCGGGCCCAGTACACTGAGGATCCCGGGAAACCCAGGCACAATCCCCGGAGCAATTTCCTGGACACAATTCCTCGCCCATTCCCCACTCCCCAACCTCGCAAGCCCTACCGGGCAACATTTGCTGCCCACATACCGGCGGCTCCCCGCCCACCCAGGACGGAGAAGCCGTACGAGTACAAGCCTAAGAACCCCATCACACCTTCGTTTGTACATTCTCCGTATACATCTCAGCAGTTCATGCCAAGACCCTCACCATATACCGCACAGCAGTTCGTACCGAAGCCCTCGCAAACTACCTTTCAACAGCCCTTACCACAGTCCACGGCACAGCCCTCGCTATTCACCGCCCAGCAGTTTATTCCGAAGCCTACTTACACGACGACCACCTTCACACCCCAAACCCCACCGGCAAAGCCTGCACCTGCGAAGCCTGAGCTAGCCAGGCTCCAGGCTCCACCAGCCCAACCGTCGCAAGCCCACCCTGGCCCTCAAATTCAATTCAAGCACGTCCAGCATTCACAAGACAAACCTCCCCAAGCCAAGCCCTTGCAAACTAAGCCATCACAAGCTAAGCCGTCGCAAACCCCGCAAGTTTCACGAGCTTCAGCACCACAAAGTGGACATACAAGGAATAGCCAGTCGCTTAACCTACATAGGGGGTCGTCCCTGCCGTATGGTACAGACCAACGATTTAGGACCTCGTCGTTCTCGTTTGGGTCCAGTCGATTTGAGACGAACAATAAATCGCCATTCAGCCATGGTTTTACACAGCCACCTGGACTTGGCCCGTCACCATCTCCGCAAAATGGCCAGCTTTTCCAAGCTCAGGCGAGAGCCAGGTCGAGTTCGTCTGCGTCTACAAAGTCATTCACCACGCCTATGACTTCGTCTGCCATCAGGCCTTCTTCGTCCGCGTCCAGTCAAGGCACTACGGCCCATTCTCAGGCGGTTCAGCCGCAGGCAGCCAACTTCGGAAATGCGGACAAACCTTCCCGCCCGTGTGTTCTGCAGAAGTATGCCTTTTTCCAAGTGCATCACAATAGGTATGATCCCCTCATCACCCATTCATTGGCATTATTAACTCGTACCTTCCCCAGGGATTCGACGAAGTACCGGACACCATATGCACCGTGGGGCGGCTTCACGAACGGTTACGAGGGCAATCTTCGAGCTCATCTGATGAGGACTCCGGATGCTCTATTCGGCATAAAGAGGCCGTCAATAGAAATGAGTAATATCACCGCCGGAGCGCCGCCTACGCTGCGCTATTCGTTCAGTAAAGACCAATTGACCAACAACACCCCAATCCCATCACCTGCCTTTGAAAACCCGCAACATGTCAACCTGAATATGCAAACATACAGTGCACCTTGGCCAGTTCCCCCGTCTCATACACCACAGCCGGCCACAGTATCGCCTCTACCCACTAATACCCAACCCAATCATCAGGGATACCCGTCAAAGCCGCCACCGAACACATCACCACGACCCTCGGTCAAAATGGAGCAGCACCCTCCGCCGGCCGCTTCGTTGAACTCCTGGGATCTTGGTCAAGTGTATGGATCCAACTTACACCCTGCACTGCAGGCTCATGTACGGCAGGAGATGGTAAAGAGGCAGATGATCATTGATGCAGAGATGAAAGCCTATCGGGAACGGCATCAAAATTCGACGCAGTCTATGAACCGGGTACCTCCACCTTTAGTCACGATGACAGGAACTTCGGCTCCGTCTCCAACAGCGGCTGAGCAACCAGTTACTAGTACACCAGCCTCGACTACTGACCAGAAGCAGCAAATTAAGGATGATGGAACTTCACAATCGGCAAAAATCCCGAAACGGACATATGTGCCTCCACCCCGACCGTGGGAAACGCTCCGGAAGATACAGCAGACATCAGCCGGGACCACCCCATCACCAAACCCTCCAGGGACGACTGCAACCACGCCGACAGCAATTCACACTACTTCCGTAAATCATTCGATGTCACCTACAGGCACGCCACCCACAGGCACACCTGTTTCTACTTCCCGGACGTACCTGAATACGCCACCCCCACCTGGTTCTAACCCATTCGGCTCTACTGTTATCCCTGCCCAAGCGTCAAACCCCGACTCGCTAACCGATTATGGAACTGGACTTTCAAGGCACCCGCTGGATCAAGGGGTCCAGCCCAGCAATGTAAGCGGACCTTTCTGGCAGAGATATCCGCAGACAGTGCCTAACAGCGACAACAGCCTTCGCCAGCATCTACCCAATCAATTCATATACAACAGGCCGTACCAGACATTTCCGCACCACATACCTCCGCCGAACCGGTGATTCCCCAACCGTTTCCTGCCCCTACAAGAGAGATACCAGAAGTCTCAGAGGAGTCTATGGAGCTCGTTGAAAATATCATCATGAATGCAATTAAAGCGAGTGGCTCGTGTTGATAAAAGGATTCTCACAAGAAGCCTGTGCTCTTGAGCGAACGATTTAGGGAGAGCGGGATTGCTATGGATATGGTATTATGCGAATTACGCATGGATGGTGAAAGACGTCCCCCACAGCATAGGAAGTACGTCAATAGTCAGCATGATCTCGCTATGCTAACTAGACTCCGGCAGTTGGTGTGCAGCGAATCCGCGAGAATAGTATGCGGCTCGCATAAATAAATGATGGGATATGGCATGAGGACGTGCCTGAGCCTGCTGCGACCGAGAGCATAGAGCCGTTCTACCTAAGATATATTCCGCGATTGCCTGCTTTTCCGAAGGGCGCCTTGCTTCGAGACGTCTGGAGACATGGTCGACTTAACGTTTACGTGGACCCTTGGAGACTGAACCGTGTTGACGTTTTAGCTTTGAGCGTAGTCTCATGGTGATAGATACCTAGCTAAATTTTCCACTCTCGAGCGAGCGACAATTTCCGACGCTACTGGCCACATCGAGCCAGCTTTCCATGCTAAACGTGACGGAGGAGATTGCACACCCCCCATGGCAGATCTGCGGAATGTCTGCTGTCACCATCCATCTTACGCATCAGGGATATACGGAAGGCTATCATACCGTCATACCTCTTTAGTCGACAAGTTTTCAACAAAGTGAAGCTTGACAGGCCCGTAGATATGCCCAGCACATTGCTGCCCGGAGCTTAATCACCGTCCCGCCTTCAACACGTCAACCACTCCATTTTTCGAATACTTGCGGTATCTGAGCAGTGCCTGACCTTTTTGATACCCCGAGAGCGTTACATGGGTCTTTGAATGAGAGCCCGTCAATCCGCAGGTTGCAAAACCCTCGTCTAGTTTATATACTCCGCGAATGATAGAGGACTCGTACTTCGACGGTCATGACATACGTTACACAATTCCTGCAGCTACACTGCATGTCGGGGCATTTATTCAAGGCATTCAGGAATGTGCCTGTGGTAGTAGATAGCAACGGGTTCTGTTCAATATGGGCGGAAGAGCCCATCATTTCACGTGGACTTATACATTGCCCAAGTTCGCCTTTAATCTTTTCCAACCCTCCTCAGCTTATCCAAAGGCGCTATGACAGGGTGGACGGAGTCAACTTGCAGGGTAATCTATAAAACTCACTTCATTATTGCATTGGGAAAAGGGAGTCGCCTCTTGGTTCTCAGGTTTGAGGGACGCTGCGAGGGTTCCATACGGAGAGGAAAGGGGGTGGAGTTTGGTCTTGCAGGTCAAGAGGCGTTATTGATATATGGGGGAATGGTTCATGCTTATTGATTGCTCGCGCCATTTTTAATAGGAAGCCTTTACCAAAATATTTAAGCAATCGGCGGCACTTGTAATGTCTTCATTACATGATGCTTTATAAGTCTACAGTAGAGGGTGATATGAGTTGCTGTGGGGTGAGAGTGATGTATCTCTGTATTATTTACCAGGGGGCTGCTTGACGTTGTAGCCATAGGGTAAGTAATGTTTAGCGTCCTAGTCTAAAAGTAGGTAGCTATTGTTAGCGGTATCAAGATCTTATCGTTATCGGCTTATCGCTCTTTGGCTAAGGCTAAAGCCGGCCGCAGTCCGATTTATTTACCAGAGGGGCCAATCATTTTCACCCAAGAAAAGTTCGGGGCATTTGATTGTTGATCGAATTGCGCCTCCTGCTCTGGAAAGGGCTTCCAATCCATTCATTCATTTACATTAATTCTTCTTCCCTCAGCCTCGCTCCCAAAACCTCAACCTTAGCCTTTCATCCCAACCGTGTCTTGTTCCTATAGTCCAGCCTGGGACACACTGCGGGTTATTTCAATACACGATGGCGTCCAGCAACGACAAGGCCAGCAAAGGCTTCAGAAAGCGCATGAGTTCTCCGGAGATCGATGGCCCCCCGAAGCGCATCAAGTCGGAAGACGGCGAGAATGGGGAAACTAAGTACAACCCATGCTTGGCGCACATGGATGAGTATAAGGACAAGAAGGATGGGTACAGCAACGGCGGTCGTCATCCCGAGGGATCACCACTCCACGGCTTCATCCGTCGCCAGACGACCGCAGAGCAGGCGTTCGATGCCGAGAATGGAGACAACAATCCTTTCACCGGAGAGCCGCACTCCCAACAATATTTCGCCATCCTTGAGTCTAGACGCAACCTTCCTGTTCACAAGCAAAGGCAAGAATTCCTTGACCTGTACCACGAGAAGCAAATTCTCGTATTCGTCGGTGAAACAGGTTCGGGAAAGACGACACAGATTCCACAATATGTTCTCTACGACGAACTCCCCCACCTCAACAAGAAGCTCGTGGCCTGCACCCAACCTCGACGAGTTGCTGCCATGTCCGTAGCTCAACGTGTGGCCGATGAGCTTGACGTCAACCTGGGCGAGGAAGTCGGTTACAGTATTCGTTTCGAGGACAAGACGGGCCCCCGAACCATCCTGAAGTACATGACAGATGGTATGCTGCTTAGGGAGGCTATGCACGACCACGACATGTCCCGGTATAGCTGCATCATTCTAGACGAGGCTCACGAGCGTACTCTTGCCACCGATATCCTGATGGCGCTGCTCAAGCAGGTCGCCAAGAGAAGACCGGATCTCAAGATCATTGTCATGTCCGCTACTCTCGATGCACAGAAGTTCCAGCGTTATTTCTACGACGCTCCCCTCCTGGCTGTTCCGGGTAGGACGCACCCCGTCGAGATTTATTACACCCCTGAGCCGGAGAAGGACTACGTCGAAGCCGCGATACGCACCGTCCTGCAAATCCATGCTGCGGAAGATGAGGGCGATATTCTCTTGTTCCTCACGGGAGAGGAGGAGATTGAGGACACCTGCCGTAAGATCTCACTCGAGATCGACGAGATGATCAGGGAGACCGACTGCGGACCGATGAAGGTTTATCCCCTGTATGGAACCTTACCTCCTCATCAGCAGCAGAAGATTTTCGAGCCTGCCCCGCCCCCCTTAAGGAAAGGTGGCAGACCAGGTCGCAAGTGCATTATCTCGACGAATATTGCCGAGACCAGTTTGACTATCGACGGTATTGTCTACGTGGTTGATCCCGGCTTCAGCAAGCAGAAGATATACAATCCTCGCATCAGAGTCGAGTCTTTGCTGGTCTCCGCCATCTCGAGAGCATCCGCACAACAACGAGCTGGTCGAGCTGGTCGAACGAAGCCCGGAAAGTGCTTCAGACTTTATACCGAGGATGCTTTCAAGAACGAGCTTATCCCCCAGACGTACCCCGAGATCCTCCGGTCTAATCTTTCTAACACCGTCCTGGAGCTGAAAAAGCTTGGCGTGCAGGATTTGGTTCATTTCGACCTGATGGACCCCCCCGCACCCGAAACCATGATGCGCGCCCTCGAGGAGCTGAACTACCTAGCCTGCCTCGATGACGAGGGGGAGTTGACAGACCTCGGTTCACTCGCCTCTGAGTTCCCGTTGGACCCGACTCTAGCGGTCATGTTGATACACAGCCCAGAATTCCTGTGCTCCAACGAGATCCTGTCGATCACGTCGCTCCTTTCCGTCCCTCAGGTCTTTGTCCGTCCCGCCAACAAGCGCCGGGAAGCGGACGAGATGAAGAACCTTTTCCGACATCCGGACGGCGATCATCTCACCTTATTAAACGTGTACCATGCTTTCAAGGGCGTCATGAACCGAGACGACGACCCCAAGAAGTGGTGTCACGAACACTATCTATCTTATCGACATCTGTCGAGCGCAGATAACGTCCGTATGCAGTTGAAGCGTATCATGGAAACACATGAGATCAACCTCGTCAGCACCGATTTCCATGACAAGAACTACTATACGAACATCCGTCGTGCTCTTGTGGCCGGCTTCTTCATGCAAGTGGCTAAGAAGGAGAATAACAAGGTATACCGGACCATGAAGGACAACAACCAGGCCGTCATGCTACACCCAAGCACGGTGCTCCAAACAGACTACGACTGGGTCGTCTACAACGAATTCGTCTTGACGACAAAACAGTACGTCCGGACGGTCACCGGAATCAGACCCGAGTGGCTTCTGGTAAGTATTGTCAAACCCCTTTTTCACGACCGGTAAGAATAGGTAGCTGACTTGATGCACGCAGGAACTCGCCCCCACCTATTACGATATTGACTCGTGGGAGGGCCAGCCTGATGTCAAACAGGCCCTGAAGGCGGTTGCCGAGAAGAAGAGACGACGTGACGCAATGAAGGCCGGACGATAAATCTTCAAATAAGACCGGAGAAGTTCGGGAGTAGCGCATTAGATCTGAGCTCGCATGGATCTGTCCCTTCTAAAGAAGGTTGCTGCGCGATGTCATCCGCTTTGGGAAGTCCAAGACTCGAGCCGGAAGCCTTAGAGGTCAAGAAGATACGTCAATGGGCCTCAGTCCTCTCGACAACCCGGAACAGCAAGGGAACTTGGCATTCGACGTCGTCTCGTTGCGCTAACCCAAACCAAGCCACGCCACACCATGTAATAGACACTTCACGTGTATATGGGTATCTACTACGGTTGCTTGGGAGTGTTGACTTTGGGGGCCGAAGATGTGAGAGGGCTGTAGACGAAGTGGATAGCTAGCTATAAGTTAGACGGCTACGTGCGACGCTATCAGAGTCGTCGCCGCGTAAACGTAGAAATGCAAAGATGTTGTAATTACCATTTTAAACCGAGATATGTGAGAATAGAGATATCGCGGATATACGCCCCCTGCCATGCTTTCTTTCACGTTTGAGATATTAGTGCTACAGTGTCGGTTCCCGGTATCGAGTTCTGGATGCTGCTGGATGGATGGTAAGGCAGTTGCGGGCTTTGCGCTTTGGCCCTGTCGAAGTGCTGGTGTTCATCCACTGGCTTATTCGTGTCGACTCATATGTGGTAGTAGCAGCAGATCGCCAGGAACCCCTCGGCTATGGCTAGCTGTATAACCCGTAGCTCAAGCTCGTTGGTGAATCCACTACCTCCCCGACTGCGAAAAGAGCATAGCCATAACTGACAAGTGCATATCTGACCTGTGCTTAAGGAAAGTGGGCATTACCGACCGATTGAATGGGATTCATGACGGGAACGACTTAGTGTTCCCCTTCCGTGTATGATTGATGCTGTGACCGCTCCAGTTACGGCTACGCTCTATTCGCAGTCGGGGAGATAGATAATGCTTATGACGTAGCTGTCTACTTCGAATAGAGCATCGTTATCCTCTTCTCTGTCCAGGGTCAATTGGCTTAACTACAGCAATAGCCTTGGGTTCTTTTCGTCTTTCGTCTATTTGGTCTATTTGGATTTCTGACGATTCAACACAAATATCGACTCTGCGCATTTACTAATTACGCTTTTTTCAAGATTCCTTTCATAGTGACGCCTTGTGTATGAATGGGCACCTGCTATACACCCCTGCATTACATACTTGCGTGTCTGGCGGGGCCCTAATAAGAAAGATCCCCATGAAAGAATTCCCCTCGGCTCCTCAGCCAACAGTGTTCCCACCTCGCGGGTCGACGATCTCCTTTCTCCAAGCCCCTCTTATTACACCGCTCCCCACCGCTGCCGGGTCGTATCTACTACCGATATCACCGCGTATCGGCTTAATGCGAAGAATCCCGGGTACTCGCTAGAGAGGGGATGATAATCGGTCTCCAGGTGCCGAGCCTCTAGACCGGGGGCCATGCTACTTCCAAGTCGCGATGCTACGGCACCTCTGCTGGCCCAATCACGGCGAACTCTGGCCTCCTGCGATGATAAGACGGGCAGGCCAGCGATGGAACCGTTAGACACGGATATGACTACAGGCAAGCGACCTCGGTGATCCATATCATCACCCGTATATATTCTAATTTTTCGGATTATATATATATAATGGACTGTGCGCAGCCCTACTAGCCACACAACGGATTCGTCAGGTCCAAGTCGGCATCGATTTGCGTTCTAACGAGAGTGGGACGCAGGCACTAACCCAAGATGAGGCTCCTTCACTCATGGACCAAGCTCCTGCTCTGCGCTTCGCTGGCCCTGGCACTCCCTACCACCACCACCACTAAACGCGCGCCCTGGCGACACGTCCAGACGACGACCTATGGCGACGTGGCCTTCGGCCTAGGGAACCTGACCTACCTCGCCAACGTCCGCCACCCAAAGGCCGTGCTGAAGGGAGACTGCTCCGCCTCGGCCAGCGTGGCGAGCTCCCTCGTGCCCTTCACCGTCATCTACGCCGACGCGGAGACGGTCATCACGGGCGCCTACCTCGAGGCCGTCATCGCGAGATACCTCGAGGGCGACGACGTCTTTACCGAGGACTTCCTCGAGGGCGTCCTCATCGCGAACAACGGCACCACCACGGGTCCCGGTCCCGCGAGGTTGGACGACAGCGCCGTCGACTACCTCATGAGCTTCTCGCCCAAGCACCTGTTCTTGGATGTGACCCTCGAGAGGAGCGGATGTAAGCGACTTTTTTCCTTTTCGCGGCAGACGCGCGCTGGCGCCGCGATTGAAGCTCAGCTGACGCTGTAAATCCCCTCACAGTCCCTTCTGAGGTCGCGGTGAACTACATCGCCGGCCTGGACGGGGGAATCGATCTCCCGCCTGGCCCTTACGCTGTCTCCATCTCCGAGAGCACCATCTCGCTGGGGGCGGTCTACCGCCTCTACCGCGACTCCTACCGCAACTTCATCTACGGGACTTACCCGTCTGGTGACGGGCAGGGTAGCTTCAGCCCCGTCGAGATCTTCCAGCCCCGGTTCTGGGACCCCATGATCCCCGTGCCGTCGCGCATATACTACTGGAACGACCCCCGGCCCTTCGCCGGCTACAGGGTCGCCATCAAGGACCTTTTCGACATGAAGGGCCTCATCACGTCTGGCGGCAGCCAGGCGTGGGCTGAGATCGCGGAGCCCGCCAACGAGACGGCGCCGTCGATCCAGCGGATCGTCGACCTGGGCGGGGTCCTCGTTGGAAAGTACAAGCTGGCGCAGTTCGCCTCGGGCGCCGACCCCTGGGGCTGGCATGACGCGCTGTACCCGTTTAATCCGCGGGGCGACGGCTGGCTGACGTGCTCGGCATCCTCCTCGGGAGGCGGCTGCTCCATCGCCGCCTACGACTGGCTCGACTTCGCCATCGGCTCCGACACCAGCTCCTCAATGAGGCGCCCCGCCGCCGTCTCTGGCACCTACGGCAACAGGCCCAGCCAGGGTCTCATGACCCTCAAGGGGGTGATGCCCCTCGGCGCCGCCACCGACACGGCCGGCGTCTTCGCGCGCGACGTGCATGCCTGGGTGCACTTCGCGAAGCACTGGTACGCGCCCGAGCTGCACGAGGACCCGGCCGTCACGGGCCTCTCGGCGCTCGACGTGCCGACGTCCTCGGGCTTCCCCAAGCGCATCCTCTACCTGACGGACTACCTGCCGCTGCGCAACCCCGCCGCTGAGGAGGTGCTGCAGGCCTTCATCCGCGACGTGACGCGCGTCTTCGGCATGACGGTCGAGAACACGAACCTCACGGCCTTGGGGGCGGCGACCGACGACTCGGTGCCCAAGTACGACGCGCTCGGCAACGCCACGGGCGTGATCAACCACGTGACGCAGTACGAGGAGGTGGCGGCGCCGCTGATCGCGGCGTGGGCAGAGCGGCACGGCGGGCGGTTCCCGCCCATCGACCCGGCGCGCCGGCCCGGGTGGCGGTCCCACAACAGCAGCGAGTACACGCGCGAGGCGTACGCCGCGGCGCTCGCCACCAAGCGGCGCGCCGTCGAGTGGTTCGAGGCCGAGGTGCTGCGCGCGACGCCCGAGAGCTGCAGCGAGGGCATCATGCTCTGGGACATCGGCACGGGCGGGCTGCCGAGCTACCGCGAGCGCGAACTCGTCGAGGCCGGGGCCGGGGCGGGCGGCGGCCACGCGGCCTTCCTCGCCGAGACGCCCCCCGGCGCCGGCATCAGCGGCGCCAGCCTCTGCCCCATCTACGGCTGCGTCGACATGACCGTCCCCATCGGCCAGGTCCCTTACCAAAGCAACGTCACCTTCGTCGAGGAGGTGATGCCCGTCACGGTCAGCGTCGTCGCCAGGCGCGGCTGCGACTTCATGCTCTGGGACATGCTCGAGAGGCTCGCCGACGAGGGCGTGCTGAAGACCGTCAAGACGGGAAGGACTGCGTTTTGAGGGACGCGGGGTGGTGAGTGCGGTGTGCTAAAGGAATGGCGGATAGGGGGGAGTGGTCCGATAGCGTTTCAAAAGATTAGGAATGAGTTCGCGAGTAACGTAAAGATTTCCGTGATACTCTCCGGTGTCCCCGTGGCAGTGCAACGCAGTTGGTGCAGAAAATAGTGTGGTCTGGGATCTCTGGTCTTTCCCCCGTTTCCCCCTTTTTTTTTTCACTAACAGCCACCCCTCCTCTTTTTCCTTTAGACTTGAATTTCTCATCGACTTATCATCTGCAAAGCGGATGGAGCCATGGACACCAGCAGGGATCGTAATGGCCGGGGCAACTGGACAAAACACTGGGTCAGGTCGTCCAAGGGCCAGAGCAAGTGGCAGAGGTGATGATCGGGCCTGAATTTGGACACACCTCTACTGTATGGAACAGTATGAGTGAGGGTAAACCATTATAGAAGACGCACAGGAAATGTGTCCTGCTTGGTGACGCCTCCCTCTACACTGAACCGAAGCACGCCACGCGGAAATTGAAAACTCCACCTGTCATCCTGGCGCGTTGGCTACATATTTTTCATACCTACTAATAGCACCTAACTTTAATGATTCATCAGCATCCTGGAGAAGGACATTGATGTCGTAGCTAGGTCTTCTCACACTAGTCAGATCGTCTTGCTGCAGTACCCCCAAATACTTCTCAGTTCGACATCTAAAGCCGCTCATGTATTGCTCATACGGACAAACTATGCCGAACAATACCTTATCGGTGCCGTTCATTGAGCTGCGGCCCCGTTAACAAGTTATTCGTCCATTTGACTATTTTGCTAGCGACGCTAGAGATCGCGAGCTGAACCCTTTCACCGCTAACTACAAGCACATTCCAGAGAGTACGGGGACTTGAACTTGCTTATGCTGGCCGAAGCCCCTGATGGTCGATGATGAACAGAGGCAGCAGATCGATTGGCACCCCCATTACACGCGGCATGCCTACATATGCTGTGCGACTCGTCTTACCCAGCCCTTGGCAACTAAGGACCTATGCCATGAACCCGGACATCGTGATGCCATGTAGCACTCGCTTCCGCTCCTGGTGGACTGCGTTCTTCATGGTTTCTGCAGCCCGGAGTGGTTTCGTGCGTGTGACGGCATATGTAGTAGCAGCCGGCCTTGATGTCTTCGGAGGGCGGCGTGGGGGTGGCTATAAACGCGTATGGCTGAGTGGGCAGCTGGCATGGGGGTTGAAGTCCCGGCCGGGTACTAGGTCCGTGTTGTGGCTTGCTATAGAACGACGGGATTCTTCACATACCTACTTAGCTACATAATGCGAAAGAAAGGGGTTTATCGAAGGCCACTCGGGCAACCGCTAACCAGTGGAGTCCTCGTATATACCTCCTCTAGCCCCTATACGAGCCATAAAGGGACTGCGGCGTACCAGTCAGCATTTCTTATCTCCAGCTCGCTGCTAGGTTACGCGCAAGACCTCCAACAGCGGACATCTCGAGCCCGGTTATTGCCCGTAAATTTTTTCTTCGTTTGGCTAAAGCAGGGTCTCCGCATGCACTGCGCATAACCGCGAGTGCGCAACCGAGGGCGGTGGGGCTTTGATGGCCAGAAACGAAGACGGTTGCATGCAGGAATCGCGCGAGATCACGCACTCAGCCAAAGTCACATTCCTGCACGTGAGCGGCCGCAGGCAGTCCCCGGTGACAGGCCATAGGCCGCGGAGAGCAAGGCCAGGGCCGATTCAATATAGCTTCGCGGTATGCCTAGTGGTGGAAGGTGGGAGTGTGGTGGTGCACCGAAATGGCATTGCCTAGGTAGATAACGGAGTCCGTCTGAAGAGATGATGGCCATATATGTGGGTTGTAGAGGCGAGACTGTCACCCAGTTCTTCTTACTGTGAAATATTGAATGCAGTAGTGATACTACCGGCTTACTTCCCCCCCTGAGAAATCATTAGAAGGGGTGTACTGGGTGGGTACTTGTCTAAGTGGGCCTCCCGCGTGGGACCGGCCGGCAATCACCAACAGTTTTTATTGTAAGTACTAACGTTGGCACGTGGCTTTGTCACCTACATGTGATTGAGTCCATCGACGGTTGTTCATAGTCGTGACTCTGCTGCCTATGTCCATCTAGAGTTATCAGATGCCTCGAATGCTGGATATGGTATACTAATTGGTAGTCTCTATTTAAAACAACTACAGCATATTCCATCACCTATTTCATAAAATCATCACTGCAACTAGTCTAGGTGTGGTGCAAGGCTACTCACTCTTCCGCGTTACATTAACCTACCTCCGGAAATAGAACAACATGACTCAGCAGGGGAAATGTTCCGTGACCCTCCTGACTCCCCGAGGTGGAGTACCCTGCTCAGACGACACTCAAGTCTATAATTGCATCTCTATTGTGCGGGAATAACGGCGTGACGCCTGCTGGTAAGCGGGTTATGCGTTCTATCACACAGCCACCCGGCGCGTCCAACTCCTTCACACGTCGCCACCTAACGATCCACTCAAGCACTGCGAGATACTCGATCTCGCAGTCCAGATCAGGACCGCCTCCGGTTATGGCGCCATCAGTGGGTATTCGCGGAATCTCACCAAGCCCACCAATCCTCCAGCGTTAGTCTTGATCCCTACGTCCGGCTTCCACAAGGGGCAATCCATGTTCTATCATAGGAAGATGACGCGACCCTCGTTAGTCACGCGGGGTGTTCCAGCTCCGCGATATTCTAAAAACATTACAGTGAACCGGATGTGACTTGGGGCCGAATGTCCAACGCTTCGGGACCCTGTTCAGGTAGTAATCGCCGAGTCACGCATATCGCTATATGGGGAAAGCACATTGTGGTGGGTTATCCCTCTTGCGGGGATCACGGGTGAATGAATTAATTACCGGTAGCTGGCTAGGCGGCCCCCATATCGACAACGTTTGTTGCCCCTCTCCAGATGTCTTCGTCCCGCCCTGGACGAAGTTGGATACCCGAATGCTGCAGTGGTACCATAGGACTCTGCAGGGCTGGGCAACGGTCCGTAATAACAGCGGCTGCGCCTTCTCGCCGCAGAGAACAACTGGGATCTTCCTGGCCGTCTATGGCATGGCCACAACCGGGTATCTGGAAAGCCACGCCGGTCCAAGCGTCCAAGACATGTCATAGATGCAGGAAGACGCTTTCGTACATGTGCCGCAGCAGGTAGGAACGCAAATTACATGCGGCCCGAACGATTTACGGACAGTATACCTTGAAGCAGACCGGCGGGCCGGCTGCAGCAACTCAGTCAGCCAGTTGCCAAGCAATGCTGGTAGCCATACGTTGAACATATCAGTCAGATCCCAGGGGCCCTGATGATACGCCTTCAGGGAAAATTAACGAGGGAATTTCTCGTGCTACTTAGTGACAGAAATATACATAGAACATCCTTCCGTGTTCCTTTCAGAACTGGACACATCCTGTTGGATTCAGCCTGCCGTCTTATCCACTTTTGTACCCCATCTCGAAGGGGCCCGGTCTGGACTGCAGCAAAAAATGCATCTGTCCCGCAATGCAACGCCCGTATCGTCAAAACCAGCGCGGCACTGACAGGCCCCAGAAATCTCGCTCCTCGGCTTCTCCATCTGGACTTCCCATTGGTTCGTGATCGTCATTGCCCATTAGTTTTCGTGTAAAATCCAACTTTGCTTGGGGGGGGCTTTTCCAAGCCTATGATCCCAGTGTCCACTTTTCGATCCAAATGTGGCATTCATATGACTGTTTCTCCATCTGAAGTGTCGTGTTGCCGGGCTCTTGTTGCTCGTCCAAAATTTTTGGGGGGGAGAATAACTCTGAGTGATACCGCACCGTCAGATATATGCTTCGACTTTCCATTGCATTCGCTTTCCCTTTTACTCCAATACCACCGAGATTGACTCTCAACTCCCACCCTCAGCGGTTGGCGGCCATCATGGGTGCTCCTGGCGTGGCGTTCGTCGTCGGGACTATGATAGGGGCGGTGTTCTGGTTGACCTTGTATCTAACGGTCCAGTAACTGTCCGCACCATTCGAATTGACGATTTCCATGATTGTGTAGGACACGACGCCATCCTCGATTCTAGGGACATATATGTCCCTCGAGAAGCTCCAAGAAGCCGTCTCAGTGGCGGGTTGGTCCACATCCCGTCCCTCTGCCTATATAGCCTGGCATCAGAAAGACGTCCTAACGGCCCTGACTTAGTGGCTATAACTGCTATTTCGATCACTTACGCAGCAATTGGCACATGGGGTGTGGTTGATGTAAACCCAATTGTTGCAATTGTGGGTGTAGAAGTACTTGCAACGGTACTTGTAGAAGCCTCCACTGCCACTCATGATGACTTACAAGCCAAGGCCTCAACAGCTACTTGGGGCGGAAGGTCTTGAAAAATAAAACGATCAGGCAAAAGGGCACGAGAATTCGATAAGATGTTTAACACCAAACAAATGCGCTGCCCGCTGGCAGTCAAGCGGCTTGGGGGTGTGAAGCTCAAACCTTCAACACCAGTAAGAGAAGATGGTGCAAGCCTCACCCGTAAGGATGGTGAATGCGTGTTGTTGTTAGAATGGTTTCTAGGGGAATACCGAAAGAAAAGAGGAAAGAAGATGTGCGCCGGGAACACAACAGGCAGCGCAGGCATTTATATTCCTTCATGGGAGGTTCCAGTTGGAGATTCGCGTTGGCTCTCTTCAGCCTGTTCGTCGCCCGCAAGCAACCCCATGCGGACGACTTCTGCGTTACTCTGCGTTACTACTGTGTATGGTTCGATATGCATGGAACGTTTTCGTTTTGCCGGTTTGGGCACTTCGGTTGACCCCGGTTTCGCATAAATGGAGACCTCTCATGACAGGGGTGTATCCAGACTTCCCCAACCTCCATGAAGTTCGGGGGTATAAAATCCCGGGTAGCCCGCCCTCGCGATGGCGTAAAGCCGGCGGATATTGAAGCTACTAGAGCCGCGCACTGTGTTGATCAGGTTCTCAATGTGGGCTTGCGCGGTGTCCCTTACTTTTTGATAAGAAGACGTCTGCGATCCGGTATTGCTGATGGACGGGAATGATCCTATTGGCATGCAACGTGATGGTGACACAGCAGGAAGAAAAGGAGTACCGGGCGTTCATTGGCAGGAAACTTCGTGTTGATTCCCCTGGTGTCATCAGCGCATTGAGGCCAAATCTGAGTTCTGACAGAAGCTGGCGTGACTTCTTGGGTAAATGAGCTTACTTTTCAGAAGAGCAGGTCTGGCAGCTTGACGATGGCACCTTGATAGGTTGCACAAGCTGTAGGAGGCATCCACTTGCCATTATGAGCCCATCCTTGGGGGATCGCTTGCATCCTTCAGTGTGGTGTAACATAGTAAAACGACGTAATCGGCCGGGAACCTCGGTGTGGGGTCAACGCCTCAACATCATGACTTCCTCTCATCGCCGAAGCTCCGGGGAAAAAGGATGATTGCTTACTTGGCCGAATCTAGGGACTCCAGGGATTCTCACCCCGTCTGACCATCCAGACGAGGAAGATAGAACTGTCAGGCATCCCAGCACCATCCCCCGGAAGTCATACACGGATAATAAGAAGGATACAGACACATCTTCAAGTCTGGGCAACATGGAGCAAGGGGATAATGGTGATACGTATATACTCACAGATGCGGCTTAAAATAGAGATATATAGCCACATGCAAGTACAAACAACGGTAAAAGGCAGGTTTAAATAGGAAAACGTGTTAAGGCACACAGGCTTTGAATGATAGGGCGGTTCAGGCCTTGTGGGGCCCTAGCCAGTCCAGTAATCTCCATGCAGCAGGGAATACCCTTGACGGAGATGGGCGGCAGTTCCCAGCCCAGAATGTTGATCCTCCGCATCACCCCGCTGGCGCATTGTTAGACAACACCTTCACCAAGTACTACTATACAATACCGTGGCGTGACGTGGTGCATCCTCTTACCATCGTCAACGCACCTAGAACCACAAGCGATATCTTATATGTATTAATTGCACCAGCTTATGCATTCCCCTACCTTCCGGAGGTAATTCTCGGAGTACTTGTCACGGGCTTCTCCCCTTCCTGCCCTACCGGTATTTGACAGCAAGCGGTGTTTTGTGCGGACGTCCGATGGGACGTCAGATCATTACACCCTCCCCCCATCACCAATCTGGACGAGGTCTCCATCCTTCGGTATCAAGAACCTAGGACTAATCTCTTATGCTTCGAGGAGTTATTCGGCGCCTGCCCCCTGAAGTAACTTACAAGGCTCTAGCATTATCGTGGTTTCGAGCCTGAGGGTATTAATTAGTGACTGGTCGAACTGCCCCTATCCGCCATGGGCAGATGCTCATCTCGAATCTTAGCCGTTGTGGCAAGAAGACATATGATTCTTGAAGGGCTTTTCATTTTGACCGTCCAGGATCGAGAGGCTAATAGCCTCATCGGCCTGCCCCCTAAGTTACCCTCTACTTTTTAGGTTCTAGTTCCTCATTCACCATTATAACTTTGGCACCCGACTCTCACCCATTTGGGCCCTAGCAACCACCATATGCCATTCCAGTCCTCAGTTCTAAAACGGAGGCCCTTGACACAAAATGTCAGCTACTAATTTTCGACAACTGCCCGATTTGAGCTGCTGCTACAGCATACTACCTAGAATTGTTATTCCAGGGGTTCGTGCCTGGCTTTGCCATCATGTCATGCTGGTGGCATGACCTTGCCGTATAACCAACACCAGGTAGTTGCCCGCCAATAGCCGGACCCAACACGAGGGATGCCTAATCAACGTCCTCTCATGATTAGTCCACCCGGTTAGATTGGTTGCCGATCGCGATGGGTTTAACCTCAACTCAATCCGTTCTCTTGGAGTTGGAAGATGTCACGTTATCGTTTGGTTGCCGAAGGGGAGCTGTTGGTGCGCGAGTGGAAACCACTACCAGATACTCGCACCAGTCCTACCGAGTAATATTTCAAGCTTGGGACTGATGCTGAATATACACCTCGTTTGTTGGAAGCCATCGCATCTGCAGTCCATCCCCAATGGGGATAACCCATCAGTACCATTAACATCTCGGGGACCTGGCCTGCTTGCGCGGCATACTTCAGAGAGACAAGCCACATTTTCTTTGCATGTCAACATCTCTTCTGAAACCCGCACCTAGAACCGAGCAGTAACCTCTCACCTGTCGCAGGCATCAAATGCAGCTCCGATCCAGGGCGGCAAGCCCAGGATACCTTGAGTAATGCGTCGCTTCCCCGGTATGCACCAATACAGTGTCGTAGCCGGACGCGCATTGCGGCCCCTGACAGACACACATGTTCATGCTTTTCATTCATCCTACACTAATTCAACAATGGTGAATGTAAGGAGTCGGTGAATGTTGCCTCGGGATTCCTATTAGAGCAACTGGCCAGCGACAAAAGCCCCGAGAATTGGTCCACAAGAACTCGATTCCCCCGTCGATTTACACTGCGACGATCTCCCCATGCCGCAGGCGCCGCATCATAATGAGTGTGGCACAATGTCTTTTGGAAACCTCAAGGAGGTCTGAGAAGGTCCATATACTTAAATTCAACAAGGCTTGGTCAGTATGGTGAGTCTTCACCTAATATTAGGTGGATAGGGAAACTCGCCGTCTCACATACACGTTTTCGAGTGGGAATGTCGCCAAAATAACCATCGACAAACGTTGATTAACTAGCTGCTCATTCTCGTGTTCTACGGGGCTCGAACCCCTACCATATTACCTTTGGCCAGAGTTACACACGGCTTGTTCAGTGGCAGAACCAACCGCGTCTTAGGGATGCTGTACGACGTCAAGTCATCCAAATGGGTTTCGTGCATGTAGTCCACATCAAAGACCCGGGTCGACAGGCATGTGCAGGGTTCTTTTCGTATGACTTACCGTGCAGAGCAGCCAGGTATAGGAGCAGTCGTAATCTGCAAGCTGCATGCAACGGCGGGTTGCCCCCCCCTTTAGATTATTCAGCACCGTCGTAAATTCCGGCCTGGTTTCCTCGAAAAAGCCTTACGAACACACCTCGGGATTTGTGTCACTATCACCGTCTCGGCCTCTGCCAAGGCGATTTTCTCGATGACCAATCATCTTACTCGATTCGCATGCGGCTGATCGAAAATGGAAACTCTCGGGATATCTCCCGCCGCAACTGCGTTGCTGCTGCGGAAGCATCCCTTGCTCCACTATAACATATCCTAGAGCGCCGGGGGAAACGTACGCAGAATATGGGCAGCATCTCGATCACTTCTTGCCACTCCAAGTGCGCCCTGACACGGTGTGAGTTGTGAATGCGGAAAAATCGCTCCGAGAGGCTCGTTGGCGTGCAAGCCCACTCAAAGGTCACCGCGAGTTGTCTCTTTTAGAACAATCTCCGTCGTCGGCGATCTTGCTCCAAAGAAGTACCCTGTCCCGCCACCGATGTATGGTCTGCCTCTGGTCAGCCGGGCAAGCTGGCTGACCTTGAACACGGCTGCACGCCAACTCCCGTACTGCGAGATTCCTTGATCTCGCGTGACTCCGCATCCACGCGTCCGAGCACTGCGGCCTGGAAGCCGGACTGCGTCAAAAAGGCTACCAGGTGAATCAGCATTGATGGGCACACGACACATCGACAGGCGGGACGGTGACATTGCCACACCGGGACGGTAACGGTAACAAGAGCCACCCGGACATGAAATTTCTTCCCCGCGTTTTACCTGTGCGAATGCATGCCTCGAAGCTTTAACGTAGCGATACCAAGAGTTTTGAAGTGAATTGTGATGCTTTGCAGGTTCCTTCCCCGGACTAGCAAGCAGAAGGGGGCGGATCAGGCGCTACGCGGTGCTGGTGCGGCCCTCGCGCCGGGAGGGAACAATTCTATCGAGCCTCGATGGACCAAACATCCAGCGCGCATGGGGGACGACGAACATGTTTTCCATTACGTTCTCTCGAGGCCGGCCTAGCGAGGGGCCAGGCATTCCACGCTAGAAGGTTGCAGTATAACTGGCGGAGACTCCAGATCGCGGATCCCGTTCTCTCCTCGTCTAGGGACCGGTTACTAGGGGAAGCTTTAGCCAATCTACGTCCCTCATCTGGTGGAAACAGGGGTCTCGCTACCAAGGGGTGGACTGAGGAGTCTTCTCGCCTTGAAATCGTTGAGATCCGTCTCCCGGGGTAATAACCCGGATTTGACTCCGGGTGACCTCGTGAAGGGGCCCAATAAATATGCCACCCTGCCGTAATCCGTTGTTGTCAACAATCTCGTTGTCGTTCAAGTAGATACGTATATTCGACACACAGCACCGTCTTCTCGAAAAGAGCCCATATCGCTCTCAGAAGCCCATAAATGGTGGGCCTCGACATGCTTTCCCCCGTACCCCATGTTCCCTTTAACTTGCATACCTAGATAAGCACCTCTAAGAGAGAGCGTGAATTTGGTTGAGAGAAACCGGAATATGACTGTGAAAAGAAAGATCCCGAATAAAAGGGGGAAGAGAACCCATTACTCAGGTGAGACCGGTTTCTCGGTACACCATGGGTCCGATCTGGCGACTCCATCATGCTGAACAATCTGAAACTAGGTAAGCGAAATAGATACAGGGCTACTGGGACAGGACGTATTCTCTATGTAAGGGATTTTGAGGCAAACACTGTCGCTTCAGTTTCGTTCGCGCCTCCCTCGCGTTTTGGAAGTAAGGGGTTGGGTGACTCGCGCTCACGCGTACGGTTTATGTACCTGGACTTATTCCGAGCCCTGGACGGCAACATCAAAACGGGGAGAACTAGGAATTGAATATGGGCATACCGCGGCACACGAGGCCAAGTCCCGTATTTGATGTACCACGCCGACACGCAAGCTAGAACATTGCAGCATGGTTCGAGGGCCCATACCCAAGGATCGACCGCTAGAGTGGTCGGTAGAACACGGATGGGAACCGTTGTGCAGGTTCCTAGGCAAGCCAGTCCTTGAGAACGAGCCCTTCCCGCCGTCAAACGGGCCTTCGGGATGACTGTCAGGGATCGAATCATCGGATGATCGTAGGTGGAGCCTGCTTACCCTACGCCGACCTCGAACCCAGCCCGTTCGCTCTTTGTAGGATCTAAGAGAACCTCATCTCGGCTAGGGAGGGAGAGCCAGGGACCAGCGGAATGTTGGCATGGCCGACAAATCCTCCTCCGTAAGACATTTTCCGATGAGCCAGGGCCCACCCTCGTAGTACGTAACCCGTTATCCCCCGTAGTATTGACAGTCA
The DNA here is from genome assembly GCA_004155055.1 of Monosporascus sp. CRB-8-3. Lineage (NCBI taxonomy): Eukaryota > Fungi > Ascomycota > Sordariomycetes > Xylariales > Monosporascus > Monosporascus sp. CRB-8-3. The sequence continues at coordinate 175,988 of QJNZ01000072.1, forward strand.
TCTTCGTCGACTGGACCAAAACACTCTTGACAAAACCAACGGTCAGGGAAATGGTTAGTCAGACTACCCACGAGAGCTGGCAATGCTCAGCATAACCCAAGTGGAAGAAGCCAGTCAGGTCACCGGATTCGGCACAAGTGCAGCAGTTCAGTGTCTAGCGCCCTAACCGCCACTGAAGTGGAATTCTCTAGGACAGAACCGCCAGCTTCGTGTGCTGTGTTAGCAGCCGATGTGCGGTCCTCTGTATACGAGGAGCTCCTTCCCGGGGCCTTCCGAAGAAAGGGCTGCAGTTGATGAGGAGCTAGGCATCGAGGGGACTGAGGCTGAAAGCAGTGTCGGTGACAGATAAATAAATGAGGTTACTAGAGAAACAAATAGGAAGGGGGGGTGTATGGGATATAAGAGGGCCCGGAGCGGTGCACTAACCACTGAAGGAATTTAAATTCGGCGGGGATTAAATATAGGGGATGGATCAACACGCGACACCAGACCGACCTCACCTCGAGCCCAGCCATCCGGGGAGGGAACACGGGGACGACCGGAGAAGCCGCCGGGGGAGCGGTGGTATGCCAGAACATCGTAGCATCATCGGACCGAGCTCGGGAGTCACCGGTGGGAGTCGAAGATCTTTCGGTCGAAGCCTGCTCGGATTGAATTCGGCTGGTACTCCTGTTTGGCCTTATCATGCCGGAGTAGGCACCGGTAACCTTCTACATCGACGTTAGCTCGGCCCGGCCTTTCCTCAACCTCGAATTAGAACTAAATAGTACATATCCAGGCAGTGCCCATAGTTGATTTATTCTAAATAATAAAAAGGCCTAATATCACTCGGTCTCTTTAAAAAGCAAGTTGGATATGTTATAAAGAAAATAACAATAGGATCCCCCCAGGTCGTTAGAGATATCTTAGCTATTATGGCCAGAGCCTGCCCCTTAAACAGTCTCGCGTCTGACTTGGTATAAATAAGTTGGTCTCAATAGGGAATCCCATACTATACGCGCGTAGCGTCGACGCCGACCACTGACACTCTCGATATGTCAGAGCTAGTACTGGTTCACCGAGACTGGATAATGCCAAACTAACTGGTATAACGAGTCACCTCGGTCGATATTTCGGGGACGCTGGGCCCCAGAACCACTGGTTATGCCATTCGAGGGCGGATAGGGGCAGATGAATAGCATGGAATCTTTGTGCTGGCGAAGAATACAAAGCACGTCAATAAAGTTATGGCGATTACTTACTGAGAGGTCATACTTGGCTGGATGTAATGCTTACTAGTACCCGTATCCATCAGTGGGCTCATTAAGAGTAACCACACACGGAGGTTAAGGGGCATAATTCATTATGAGTCGGGTTATAATTAGAGGTCATGTAGGCTGCTCAGCCGTGCCTTGTCGTTCCAATAATCATATTTAATGGCGGAACGAGGACGCCCGCTAATGCGCCTAACCCTCTCGTCCCTCCGCTCTTCGAGAATTGGGAGTGGAGGCTCCATGCGTACATTCCGAGCTTGTCATCTTCATGCCGCCGTCGATGTCTCATGAAAGCAGATTTCAGTCGACGCATTGCCCTCAATAGCGGCTTCTCCTGGGCCACCCTCTGAATTCGTATAATCAGGTGAACATAAACATTACTGTGCCAAGCGAGACAGTCGCCGTCATGAAGAGATCCCAGCGCGTTGAGCCAGCAGCGCCAAGCAGGAGACTCTGACTGCCGAAGGTGACATTCTGCTTGACAGCAGGGTTATGGCAGCTGCCGCCAACGATATCCGAGCCCTTCAAATCATCCGGGTGTACGAAGAACATGTACTGCTTCTGGTCAAGACCCTCGAAGCCGGACGTGTCGTACGGCAGCAGATCGCCGTCGTCCGTGGCTGTCGTGTTGCGCAGGAAGATGCACTGGACCTGTCCTGGATGGTCTCTCGCGAGTTGCGGGTAGGCTTTCATCATATCTGCGTTCGAGACGTCGCCCACGAGCACGAACTTCCGCTCGGGGAATGTCGCGAATATCTTATCTAACAGGAACCTGCGAATGGCCGTGGTAGCCTTGATGTCGGAGAAGTTGAGCGGGCGAGTGTCGAAAGATCCGAGAGGATACGTCTTGTAGATGAACTCCATGTAGTTCCTGGCGGCCTGCTCTGGGGTCGTCGTCAGGTAGTGGAAGTGGACGTCCGGGATCGTGGCGGACCACAGGGCGTAGATCTCGGGCATATTCTCCCACGGCCGGAATGGACGCGCGAATGTGTTGAGGATGCCCTCGTTTGGCAGGTAGATCCTCGTCACACGCAGGATATCATCAATGTCCGAGATGATGGTGAAACCCTCCCGTGGGACTAAGTAAGCTGTTGCATTTCCGGAATCCGTCCCCTCGGCATACGCGTTCAGGGCTTGGATTGACGCGGTCTCGTTGCCAGGGAGCAGATATCCACCGTCGGGCCCGGTGGTGTTCTTGAGAATGACAAAGGCGTCGAAATCTCCCTGTGCAGTTGTCTCGTAAGGCATTTGGTTTGACTGCTGTCCACCTCCCTGGACGATGTTAGCGCGTAAGGTCAAGTTCGTGGGCTCATGACTTACAGCGTTGATGACACTGGTACCCGCGTTTGGTAGAACAGCAACATCATTCTCAAAGTTGATGGTAACGTTCTGGTCGGCTTGTTGGACAACGTAAATGGAGGCTGTAACGTTTCTGGCTTGGACTTGCTACGCCACCATCTGTGATCAGCATGTGCCCTCTCTGGAACGTCTCGGGGGCTCGGGGAGTTTTCTAACACTGTCTAGATAGACTATAACCTGCGAAACTGACCCCTTGCGAACAAATAAACGCTGTAATAAGTCGCTAGAGAAATAGGAGGTCTGGGATTCTCACCTGCTCTTCAGGGAGGTCAGCAATGTCGACGCCGATAAGGAACTCATTAGCCAAGGCGTCCAGGCGCTCCGGGGAGGTGTCGGGCTGCTTGTAAACGTTTCTATGGATTCGAACGTTCTAGCCTTCGTCCGTCTAGTTGGCATAACCCGGGATATTCAGAACCTGTGTTGGCAGAACGGCCAGGTCGTCGTCGCTGAGATCGAGTCGATGCTGGACTGCCGAGCCGACTGGAAGGTCTGACAGGAGCCTTCCTATCCCGCCTAAAACGCCATCTCTCAGGCTACCCGCATCGAGTCCTCTCTGTTCGGGGATGAAGCGACCCCTAAGGTCCGGAGGAGGCGTGATCGAGGGGAGGGAGGCATCTTGAATAATAAGACCCCGAACGACCCGAAGGTTTGCAGATAACCCTGCAAGAAGTATAATAGGAATTGGCATGTCGTCTAAATTACCGAGCAAATGTGATTCAGCTCAAGCAAGGAGGAAGGGGAGCAGAATTCAATCATAATGATTCGACCGATAAAGTAGTAGTGCTTAATCAACCACGACTCATGCACCGAGGTAATTTGGAACTCGTAAAGCTAAAGAAGAAACTCTATCCACAAGAAGCAACTGGACAAAAAAGATGGCTGTCTTAGAAGTTTGATTAGGTTGGGTGGAGTATCCGTAGATGGATAACAACACGGAAATCGAGAAGTATACATCGACGGTTCACGCCTATGCGGAAATCTCATTCCGGCTGGGCTGTAATAGCAGCAGGTGCGGCCGAAGATTATGAGAAGCTAATTACGTCACCTGCCGTATGTGTGTTACGGGCAGGAGCGGTACTCGAGGCAGGTACTTATGAAGGTGTTCGGACCCAGGCCACCACTTGGACTCGGTTGACTCCCTGATCTTCTTTAAGAGCCAGAATGACGCATATTACGCTAACACGATGAAGCGATGTAGATAATGATCACCAAAGTGTGTGTGGCTAGGCAAATGGGCTCTCCCCTGAGCTTTCCATTCCGGCTGAAATTTCAGATGCGCCGATCGACCTCGGCCGGGAGCAGGTTCACTGCCCCACCAACGTCGGCCCCGGCGTCGCTAACTCTAGCGACGGCTACGGAAGACTTCCGGCGATGGTGACCGTGAGCGGGATTAGAGTCACAAAAAATGTACCCTGTCGATATACACATCGCGATTCAGGGCCAAATTGAGCTTTCATGTTTCGAGGTTTATGCTGCGCCCGAAGCGTGCATACAGCTCAACTTTTAGCTGTGTCATTTCTTCCTTCGTTGTACCGATCTTCTCCTCCAATGCCGAAACTTCCTCCTCAATCCGCGAGGTCGACGAAGCGAGCATCTCTTGGACCTGTGGCAATGGGAGGTGGAAGAATGCGTCGCCGATCTTATATCTGCACAGCGGAAAGCCGATTAGCTTTAGCCGGTACACCCGAGGGACCTCCTAATAGGGTGCGTAGGTAGGCTCACGGTACTTTATCATCCTCGTCCGCCAGTTCTAGCTCCATAGTGACATCGTCGAGCTCCTCCTTCTCTTTCTAGCGTTCGGTGTTGTCAGCCATCTCCGTCGAGGTTCGTCGCGCGTGTAGATAGATGACGGGGAAAGGCATAATTAGACTAGTCGCACATTCTTCGCCTTGAGCTCCTCCTCGAGTTTCAGCTCGCGCTGGTGCAGTCGGCTGAACTTGTTGATCTTGTCCTGATCCTCGCGGCGCACCTCGACCTCATCGCCGCCCGTCGCAGCCTCGTCTTCTTTGCTGAGCTAGAAGCTAGGTTGTAAGCTTGCGCATATTTCCACGTGCTGACGATGCTTGGTCGAGATGTACTAACCATTCGCCGATTCATCCTGACGAGATATAAGACCCGTCTACAGCTCTGCTGGGAAGGATAACTACTACTACTTCCGCGACGTATCGTTCCGGGGAGTCAGGCGCGTATGTATGGCGGCTAAACAACATGTATGTCTGGCATTGAATAAAGGTGGAGCCCCACGCGGATGCAAGTATGGCGGGGTACTTCACTTCACCCTATACAGTAATTGTGGCTTGGTTTACTTCGTAGTTGTTGCCCAGTTTCTACTCCGGTTGCGAAGTCACATGATTCCAGCATTACCTTTGTTATCGTTTACAAACAGTGGGCAATGCTTGCAAGCCCTGATGAGCTTTCACAGGATGTTGTTAGTGCTACGAAGTAGTAGGTATCAATGGCTAACCGGCCAAGTAAGGTACAGGAAGTACCTCCATTTCGATAGGGCATCATGTCCGGCCGCTCAACGTTATCAAGTCCATCTCCGGTGGCTCACCATGGTAGAGTTCCTCAGCACCTGATATTGTACTTACCTATATATAGTGATTAGCTTGGCACTACTGGATCGGGAATGTAAATAAATGTGATTAGGGAACGAAAAATTAAGAAGCGACCCCCAATGGCACTGATTTCTCGGGTTGGGCTTTGTTAGTGCTACACCCGATCCTGCTCTTTTCGGCCAATAGACGGGGACTAGCGGTTTTCAGCTTTTTGAGACTTCCTCGTTGCGCCAATACCGCAAGGAGCGATATCGATGCACTCATCAGTATTTCCGAATATAACGATAGCGTCTTGATGGAGACCCGGTAGACTTAGAGAAATATCCTGATTTCTTTCAATATCCTGGACGAGCGGCTGATGGCCCGTTTCCCACTACAAAACCTCTACATCAACCCCCCCTCTTAACAAAAACTAGACGAGTACCCCATTCGTGAGAAACTATAGCCCTAGAACATTCAACCGTAGCAATGTCGCAGCCATACACCGAGGGTGAGCCTGCGGGCTATAATGAAATTCGGCCGGCGTTCTACATTGGTCAACATGACTCGACGCGGACCGAGACGCTCACTGACTTGCAATATGGTCAAGTTTTGAACAGCGGAGTAAGTTAACAACACGCCCCCCCTTGCAACTATGTCTATATTCCCTATCCTGAGATATATTAGTTCAGTTTTGTCACAACGCCAATTACAAACCAACATTTCCATGACCGCATCGTGGACCTTCTTTCCAGGAGCCTGGCCGCTTTGAAGGAAGATGATGCCCCGGGCTTGCGCCCCGACCCTATTGTGCCTCCACTAACAACGGAGGATACGTCGCTATTCCCGGCATCATACACCAGCGGGCTAGTCGCGTACTCTAGCCCATGGATTGATCTATGCTCTTCAAATCATGTCGTCGCCAGCATATCTCGGCAGGTTCTGAACCTGGAAGTCTCCTATGCCAACTTCTGTGGCGTAAGGAGCATCATTATTCCTGGACCCCGGGAAGACTCCGTCAAGGTTGGTCATGGTCACGGCATTGCCCAATATGCGAGAGCTATACAGGAGGCCTTCCTCCTGGGAACTCGGGTCAACCTGATCATACACATCCCCATGTATCGTGAGCCTGGCCTTGAAGAACAGGCAACCGTACTATCTGCTTCGGAGATTAGTGAGGAACAGCCACAAGCGGAGCAAGAGATCGACCTCTTCAGCTCTTGGGACTCATGGCATACCATACGTTCGGTATGTGAATACGACCAGAGACTTTATGTCGGTGAGTAAACCCAATTTGTAGTTCCTTCCCTAGAGGAGTCTCTACCCCCGCCTCATTTTCGCCTGCCTTTTCCCATGCTAACTAGACATTAAGCTCTACGAATCCCTCGGATGCTGCCGGAGAAGGAACTTCAGACAAGGTGGTTTTCCGAGCCTCTTCAGTACCTCACGTTTGGCCCCAGCGTGTTCCAAACCAACAAGGCCGGACATCCTTCCTTAAGCCGACATCACCAAGATCTAATCGCTAAATATATGCGACTAAAGCACGCGCCGTACTTCCTACTCTGTGATGTCGGGCCGGAGCTGGAGGCAGCTGCGGATGCTAGCGAGATTTTAAATAATTCCTCGGCAGCGGACTTTCCAACTCTGGCGGAAGCGGCCGCTCTATCTGTTAGGGAAAACAAGCACATGACCCTGGAGCACAATGCCTATGCCGCCTATCTCCGGCACCTCGAGAGACAACAGGAGCCTCTCAGCTACCTAGAGCAGACGACCCTGACAAACTTCCAAGACTGGCTGCAGTCCCCCCTACAGCCGCTTTCGGATAACCTGGAATCGGTCACTTACGAGGTATTCGAAGGCGACCCCGTCAAGTACTGGCAATACGAACAGGCCATCACCGAGGCTCTCAAGGACTGGTCCGAAGAGAAAAAACCCACCTCGAGCCCAGACGGGGTCGTCATCGCCGTCGCCGGTTCCGGCCGCGGTCCGCTGGTCACGCGCGCCCTGCGGGCGAGCGAGAAGACGGGCGTGCCGGTGCGGGTCTGGGCCGTCGAGAAGAACCCCAACGCGTACGTCTACCTGCTGCGGCAGAACCAGAAGGAGTGGGGCGGCCGCGTGACCGTCGTCAAGACGGACATGCGCGCGTGGAAGGGGCCGCTGGTCCCGGGGCCGCCCGACGGGGACCCCGCCCACGGCAAGGTCGACATCCTGGTGTCGGAGCTCCTGGGCTCGTTCGGCGACAACGAGCTCTCGCCCGAGTGCCTCGACGGGATCCAGCACGTGCTGGCGCCCGGGCACGGCGTCTCGATCCCGCGGTCGTACACGGCGCACCTGTCGCCGATCGCGGCGCCGCGCGTCTTCGCCGACGTGCGGCAGCGCGCCGAGGCCGACCCGGGCTCCAGGGCCTTCGACACGCCCTGGGTCGTGCAGCTGTACGCCGTCGACTTCGTGGCCCAGCGCGTGCCCGACCGCGGCCGCTTCCAGCGCGCGTGGGGGTTCGCGCACCCGCTGCCGCGCGCC